>CM065690.1:60756569-60806569 GCA_017654935.2 Phymorhynchus buccinoides | reverse complement strand
TGGGGGTGTGTAGAGTTACTGAGTTGTTTGTTTGCATGTGGGGGTGTGGGTGTGCTAGAGTTTTGCTGAGCTAGAGTTTTGAGTTGCATGGTGGGGGTGGGGGTGTGCTAGAGTTACTGAGTTGTTTGCTGCATGTGGGGGTGGGGGGGTGCTAGAGTTACTGAGTTGTTTGCTGCATGTGGGGGTGGGGGTGGGGGTGGGGGTGCTAGAGTTACTGAGTTGTTTGCTGCATGTGGGGGTGGGGGTGTGCTAGAGTTGATGAGTTGTTTGCTGCATGTGGGGGTGGGGGGTGCTAGAGTTACTGAGTTGTTTGCTGCATGTGGGGGTGGGGGTGTGCTAGAGTTGATGAGTTGTTTGCTGCATGTGGGGGGGGGGTGTGCTAGAGTTACTGAGTTGTTTGCTGCATGTGGGGGTGGGGGTTTGTTACTGAGTTGTTTGCTGCATGTGGGGGTGGGGGTGTGCTAGAGTTACTGAGTTGTTTGCTGCATGTGGGGGTGGGGGGGTGCTAGAGTTGATGAGTTGTTTGCTGCATGTGGGGGTGGGGGTGTGCTAGAGTTGATGAGTTGTTTGCTGCATGTGGGGGTGGGGGTGTGCTAGAGTTGATGAGTTGTTTGCTGCATGTGGGGGTGGGGGTGTGCTAGAGTTGATGAGTTGTTTGCTGCAGTGGGGGGGTGCTAGAGTTACTGAGTTGTTTGCTGCATGTGGGGGTGGGGGTGTGCTAGAGTTACTGAGTTGTTTGCTGCATGTGGGGGTGGGGGTGTGCTAGAGTTACTGAGTTGTTTGCTGCATGTGGGGGTGGGGGTGTGCTAGAGTTACTGAGTTGTTTGCTGCATGTGGGGGTGGGGGTGTGCTAGAGTTACTGAGTTGTTTGCTGCATGTGGGGGTGGGGGTGTGCTAGAGTTACTGAGTTGTTTGCTGCATGTGGGGGTGGGGGGTGTGCTAGAGTTACTGAGTTGTTTGCTGCATGTGGGGGTGGGGGTGTGCTAGAGTTACTGAGTTGTTTGCTGCATGTGGGGGTGGGGGTGTGCTAGAGTTACTGAGTTGTTTGCTGCATGTGGGGGTGGGGGTGTGCTAGAGTTACTGAGTTGTTTGCTGCATGTGGGGGTGGGGGTGTGCTAGAGTTACTGAGTTGTTTGCTGCATGTGGGGGTGGGGGGGTGCTAGAGTTGATGAGTTGTTTGCTGCATGTGGGGGTGGGGGTGTGCTAGAGTTGATGAGTTGTTTGCTGCATGTGGGGGTGGGGGTGTGCTAGAGTTGATGAGTTGTTTGCTGCATGTGGGGGTGGGGGGGTGCTAGAGTTGATGAGTTGTTTGCTGCATGTGGGGGTGGGGGTGTGCTAGAGTTACTGAGTTGTTTGCTGCATGTGGGGGTGGGGGGGTGCTAGAGTTGATGAGTTGTTTGCTGCATGTGGGGGTGGGGGTGTGCTAGAGTTGATGAGTTGTTTGCTGCATGTGGGGGTGGGGGTGTGCTAGAGTTGATGAGTTGTTTGCTGCATGTGGGGGTGGGGGTGTGCTAGAGTTACTGAGTTGTTTGCTGCATGTGGGGGTGGGGGGGTGCTAGAGTTGATGAGTTGTTTGCTGCATGTGGGGGTGGGGGGGTGCTAGAGTTGATGAGTTGTTTGCTGCATGTGGGGGTGGGGGTGTGCTAGAGTTACTGAGTTGTTTGCTGCATGTGGGGGTGGGGGTGTGCTAGAGTTGATGAGTTGTTTGCTGCATGTGGGGGTGGGGGGGTGCTAGAGTTGATGAGTTGTTTGCTGCATGTGGGGGTGGGGGTGTGCTAGAGTTGATGAGTTGTTTGCTGCATGTGGGGGTGGGGGGGTGCTAGAGTTGATGAGTTGTTTGCTGCATGTGGGGGTGGGGGGGTGCTAGAGTTGATGAGTTGTTTGCTGCATGTGGGGGTGGGGGTGTGCTAGAGTTGATGAGTTGTTTGCTGCATGTGGGGGTGGGGGTGTGCTAGAGTTGATGAGTTGTTTGCTGCATGTGGGGGTGGGGGTGTGCTAGAGTTGATGAGTTGTTTGCTGCATGTGGGGGTGGGGGTGTGCTAGAGTTACTGAGTTGTTTGCTGCATGTGGGGGTGGGGGTGTGCTAGAGTTGATGAGTTGTTTGCTGCATGTGGGGGTGGGGGTGTGCTAGAGTTGATGAGTTGTTTGCTGCATGTGGGGGTGGGGGTGTGCTAGAGTTACTGAGTTGTTTGCTGCATGTGGGGGTGGGGGTGTGCTAGAGTTGATGAGTTGTTTGCTGCATGTGGGGGTGGGGGTGTGCTAGAGTTGATGAGTTGTTTGCTGCATGTGGGGGTGGGGGTGTGCTAGAGTTGATGAGTTGTTTGCTGCATGTGGGGGTGGGGGGGTGCTAGAGTTGATGAGTTGTTTGCTGCATGTGGGGGTGGGGGTGTGCTAGAGTTACTGAGTTGTTTGCTGCATGTGGGGGTGGGGGTGTGCTAGAGTTACTGAGTTGTTTGCTGCATGTGGGGGTGGGGGTGTGCTAGAGTTGATGAGTTGTTTGCTGCATGTGGGGGTGGGGGGGTGCTAGAGTTGATGAGTTGTTTGCTGCATGTGGGGGTGGGGGGGTGCTAGAGTTGATGAGTTGTTTGCTGCATGTGGGGGTGGGGGTGTGCTAGAGTTACTGAGTTGTTTGCTGCATGTGGGGGTGGGGGTGTGCTAGAGTTGATGAGTTGTTTGCTGCATGTGGGGGTGGGGGGGTGCTAGAGTTGATGAGTTGTTTGCTGCATGTGGGGGTGGGGGGGTGCTAGAGTTGATGAGTTGTTTGCTGCATGTGGGGGTGGGGGGGTGCTAGAGTTGATGAGTTGTTTGCTGCATGTGGGGGTGGGGGTGTGCTAGAGTTGATGAGTTGTTTGCTGCATGTGGGGGTGGGGGTGTGCTAGAGTTGATGAGTTGTTTGCTGCATGTGGGGGTGGGGGTGTGCTAGAGTTACTGAGTTGTTTGCTGCATGTGGGGGTGGGGGTGTGCTAGAGTTGATGAGTTGTTTGCTGCATGTGGGGGTGGGGGTGTGCTAGAGTTGATGAGTTGTTTGCTGCATGTGGGGGTGGGGGTGTGCTAGAGTTGATGAGTTGTTTGCTGCATGTGGGGGTGGGGGTGTGCTAGAGTTGATGAGTTGTTTGCTGCATGTGGGGGTGGGGGTGTGCTAGAGTTACTGAGTTGTTTGCTGCATGTGGGGGTGGGGGTGTGCTAGAGTTGATGAGTTGTTTGCTGCATGTGGGGGTGGGGGGGTGCTAGAGTTGATGAGTTGTTTGCTGCATGTGGGGGTGGGGGTGTGCTAGAGTTACTGAGTTGTTTGCTGCATGTGGGGGTGGGGGTGTGCTAGAGTTGATGAGTTGTTTGCTGCATGTGGGGGTGGGGGTGTGCTAGAGTTGATGAGTTGTTTGCTGCATGTGGGGGTGGGGGTGTGCTAGAGTTGATGAGTTGTTTGCTGCATGTGGGGGTGGGGGTGTGCTAGAGTTACTGAGTTGTTTGCTGCATGTGGGGGTGGGGGGGTGCTAGAGTTGATGAGTTGTTTGCTGCATGTGGGGGTGGGGGGGTGCTAGAGTTGATGAGTTGTTTGCTGCATGTGGGGGTGGGGGTGTGCTAGAGTTACTGAGTTGTTTGCTGCATGTGGGGGTGGGGGTGTGCTAGAGTTGATGAGTTGTTTGCTGCATGTGGGGGTGGGGGTGTGCTAGAGTTGATGAGTTGTTTGCTGCATGTGGGGGTGGGGGTGTGCTAGAGTTACTGAGTTGTTTGCTGCATGTGGGGGTGGGGGTGTGCTAGAGTTACTGAGTTGTTTGCTGCATGTGGGGGTGGGGGTGTGCTAGAGTTACTGAGTTGTTTGCTGCATGTGGGGGTGGGGGGGTGCTAGAGTTGATGAGTTGTTTGCTGCATGTGGGTATGGGGGTGTATTAGTGTTTCACTAGTGTTTCACTAAACAACTATTAGTGTTTCACTAATACACCCCAGTGGTGTGATGATTAATATTCATGGCTTTTATGATTATCAATGTTCTCACTCACAGACAACCGTCTAATATCACGGGAAGTGGATATACATTAAATGAAAGACTCACTCACTCACAGGCAAGACATTGCACGGTAACGCCATTCAGACAATGGTGTGAGAAGTATTATTGATTGTTATTGAAATGATTACTGTTTGATGCACTGACAGGCATGACCCCGCGGGGCAGTGCCACTCCCTCCATGGATGCCCCGAGCAGCATTTGATGCTGTGTGGTTATCACTGACAGGCATGACCCCGCGGGGCAGTGCCACTCCCTCCATGGATGCCCCGAGCAGCGTTTGATGCTGTGTGGTTATCACTGACAGGCATGACCCCGCGGGGCAGTGCCACTCCCTCCATGGATGCCCCGAGCAACGTTTGATGCTGTGTGGTTATCACTGACAGGCATGACCCCGCGGGGCAGTGCCACTCCCTCCATGGATGCCCCGAGCAGCGTTTGATGCTGTGTGGTTATCACTGACAGGCATGACCCCGCGGGGCAGTGCCACTCCCTCCATGGATGCCCCGAGCAGCGTTTGATGCTGTGTGGTTATCACTGACAGGCATGACCCCGCGGGGCAGTGCCACTCCCTCCATGGATGCCCCGAGCAGCGTTTGATACTGTGTGGTTATCACTGACAGGCATGACCCCGCGGGGCAGTGCCACTCCCTCCATGGGTGCCCCGAGCAGCGAGGGCAGTGGCATGATGGGTAGCGCCACGCCCTCTGGCCAGACTCCACAGCTGCGAGACAAACTGAACATCAACCAGATGGACACAGAGGGCTTGTCGGGCACATTCTACCAGGTGACCTAGCTTACATTGTCACTGTATTGTTACTGTATTATGACTGTATTATTGTATGTTTGACAAACTGATTCTACCAGGTGACCTAGCTTTCATTGTCAGTATTGTCACTGTATTATCACTGTATTATTGTATGTTTGATGGAGGTGGAGGGCTTGTCGGGCACATTCTACCAGGTAACATTTGTAGTTGGTCTTTTCTTTTCTTCATCAGTCGTGCACATTCTACCAGGTGACATTTGTTGTTGGTATTATCACTGTATTATCACTGTATTGTTGTGCATTTGTTGTTGGTATTATCACTGTATTGTACATTAGTTGTTGGTATTATCACTGTATTATGACTATTGTTGTACATTAGTTGTTGGTATTATCACTGTATTGTTGTACATTAGTTGTTGGTATTATCACTGTATTATCACTGTATTGTACATTTGTTGTTGGTATTATCAATGTATTGTACATTAGTTGTTGGTATTATCACTGTATTATGACTATTGTTGTACATTAGTTGGTATTATCACTGTATTGTTGTACATTAGTTGTTGGTATTATCACTGTATTATCACTGTATTGTTGTACATTAGTAGTTGGTATTATCACTGTATTGTTGTACATTAGTTGTTGGTATTATCACTGTATTGTTGTACATTTGTTGTTGGTATTATCACTGTATTATCACTGTATTGTTGTACATTTGTTGTTGGTATTATCACTGTATTGTTGTACATTAGTTGTTGGTATTATCACTGTATTGTTGTACATTTGTTGTTGGTATTATCACTGTATTATCACTGTATTGTTGTACATTTGTTGTTGGTATTATCACTGTATTGTTGTACATTAGTTGTTGGTATTATCACTGTATTGTTGTACATTAGTTGTTGGTATTATCACTGTATTGTTGTACATTAGTTGTTGGTATTATCACTGTATTATCACTGTTGTACATTAGTTGTTGGTATTATCACTGTATTGTTGTACATTAGTTGTTGGTATTATCACTGTATTGTTGTACATTTGTTGTTGGTATTATCACTGTATTGTTGTACATTTGTTGTTGGTATTATCACTGTATTGTACATTAGTTGTTGGTTTATCACTGTATTGTTGTACATTATCACTGTATTATCACTGTATTGTTGTACATTAGTTGTTGGTATTATCACTGTATCACTGTACATTAGTTGTTGGTATTATCACTGTATTGTACATTAGTTGTTGGTATTATCACTGTATTATTGTACATTTGTTGTTGGTATTATCACTGTATTGTACATTAGTTGTTGGTATTATCACTGTATTATCACTGTATTGTTGTACATTAGTTGTTGGTATTATCACTGTATTGTTGTACATTAGTTGTTGGTATTATCACTGTATTGTTGTACATTAGTTGTTGGTATTATCACTGTATTATCACTGTATTGTTGTACATTTGTTGTTGGTATTATCACTGTATTATCACTGTATTGTTGTACATTAGTTGTTGGTATTATCACTGTATTATCACTGTATTATTGTACATTAGTTGTTGGTATTATCACTGTATTATCACTGTATTGTACATCAGTTGTTGGTATTATCACTGTATTATCACTGTATTGTTGTACATTTGTTGTTGGTATTATCACTGTATTGTTGTACATCAGTTGTTGGTATTATCACTGTATTATCACTGTATTGTTGTACATTAGTTGTTGGTATTATCACTGTATTATCACTGTATTGTTGTACATTAGTTGTTGGTATTATCACTGTATTGTTGTACATTTGTTGTTGGTATTATCACTGTATTATCACTGTATTGTTGTACATTTGTTGTTGGTATTATCACTGTATTGTTGTACATTAGTTGTTGGTATTATCACTGTATTGTTGTATATTTGTTGTTGGTATTATCACTGTATTATCACTGTATTGTTGTACATTTGTTGTTGGTATTATCACTGTATTGTTGTACATTAGTTGTTGGTATTATCACTGTATTGTTGTACATTTGTTGTTGGTATTATCACTGTATTATCACTATTGTTGTACATTTGTTGTTGGTATTATCACTGTATTGTTGTACATTAGTTGTTGGTATTATCACTGTATTGTTGTACATTAGTTGTTGGTATTATCACTGTATTGTTGTACATTAGTTGTTGGTATTATCACTGTATTGTTGTACATTAGTTGTTGGTATTATCACTGTATTGTACATTAGTTGTTGGTATTATCACTGTATTGTTGTACATTTGTTGGTATTATCACTGTATTGTACATTAGTTGTTGGTATTATCACTGTATTATCACTGTATTGTTGTACATTAGTTGTTGGTATTATCACTGTATTGTTGTACATTAGTTGTTGGTATTATCACTGTATTGTTGTACATCAGTTGTTGGTATTATCACTATTATCACTGTATTGTTGTGCATTTGTTGTTGGTATTATCACTGTATTGTTGTACATTAGTTGTTGGTATTATCACTGTATTGTTGTACATTTGTTGTTGGTATTATCACTGTATTATCACTGTATTGTTGTGCATTTGTTGTTGGTATTATCACTGTATTGTTGTACATTAGTTGTTGGTATTATCACTGTATTGTTGTACATTTGTTGTTGGTATTATCACTGTATTATCACTGTATTGTTGTACATTTGTTGTTGGTATTATCACTGTATTGTTGTACATTAGTTGTTGGTATTATCACTGTATTGTTGTACATTTGTTGTTGGTATTATCACTGTATTATCACTGTATTGTTGTACATTTGTTGTTGGTATTATCACTGTATTGTTGTACATTAGTTGTTGGTATTATCACTGTATTGTTGTACATTAGTTGTTGGTATTATCACTGTATTGTTGTACATTAGTTGTTGTATTATCACTGTTGTTGTTATTAGTTGTTGGTATTATCACTGTATTGTTGTACATTAGTTGTTGGTATTATCACTGTATTGTTGTACATTTGTTGTTGGTATTATCACTGTATTGTTGTACATTTGTTGTTGGTATTATCACTGTATTGTACATTAGTTGTTGGTATTATCACTGTATTATCACTGTATTGTTGTACATTAGTTGTTGGTATTATCACTGTATTGTTGTACATTAGTTGTTGGTATTATCACTGTATTGTACATTAGTTGTTGGTATTATCACTGTATTGTTGTACATTTGTTGTTGGTATTATCACTGTATTGTACATTAGTTGTTGGTATTATCACTGTATTATCACTGTATTGTTGTACATTAGTTGTTGGTATTATCACTGTATTGTTGTACATTAGTTGTTGGTATTATCACTGTATTATCACTGTATTGTTGTACATCAGTTGTTGGTATTATCACTGTATTATCACTGTATTGTTGTGCATTTGTTGTTGGTATTATCACTGTATTATCACTGTATTGTTGTACATTAGTTGTTGGTATTATCACTGTATTATACTTTGTTGTTGGTATTATCACTGTATTGTTGTTGGTATTATCACTGTATTGTTGTACATTTGTTGTTGGTATTATCACTGTATTGTACATTAGTTGTTGGTATTATCACTGTATTATCACTGTATTGTTGTACATTAGTTGTTGGTATTATCACTGTATTGTTGTACATTAGTTGTTGGTATTATCACTGTATTGTTGTACAGTTGTTGGTATTATCACTGTATTATCACTGTATTGTTGTGCATTTGTTGTTGGTATTATCACTGTATTGTTGTACATTAGTTGTTGGTATTATCACTGTATTGTTGTACATTTGTTGTTGGTATTATCACTGTATTATCACTGTATTGTTGTACATTTGTTGTTGGTATTATCACTGTATTGTTGTACATTAGTTGTTGGTATTATCACTGTATTGTTGTACATTTGTTGTTGGTATTATCACTGTATTATCACTGTATTGTTGTGCATTTGTTGTTGGTATTATCACTGTATTGTTGTACATTAGTTGTTGGTATTATCACTGTATTGTTGTACATTTGTTGTTGGTATTATCACTGTATTGTTGTACATTTGTTGTTGGTATTATCACTGTATTGTTGTACATTAGTTGTTGGTATTATCACTGTATTGTTGTACATTAGTTGTTGGTATTATCACTGTATTGTTGTACATTTGTTGTTGGTATTATCACTGTATTGTTGTACATTTGTTGTTGGTATTATCACTGTATTGTTGTACATTAGTTGTTGGTATTATCACTGTATTGTTGTACATTAGTTGTTGGTATTATCACTGTATTGTTGTACATTAGTTGTTGGTATTATCACTGTATTGTTGTACATTAGTTGTTGGTATTATCACTGTATTATCACTGTAGTTGTTGTACATTATTGTTGGTATTATCACTGTATTGTTGTACATTAGTTGTTGGTATTATCACTGTATTGTTGTACATTAGTTGTTGGTATTATCACTGTATTATCACTGTATTGTTGTACATTAGTTGTTGGTATTATCACTGTATCATCACTATTGTTGTACATTTGTTGTTGGTATTATCACTGTATTGTTGTACATTAGTTGTTGGTATTATCACTGTATTGTTGTACATTAGTTGTTGGTATTATCACTGTATTGTTGTACATTAGTTGTTGGTATTATCACTGTATTGTTGTACATTAGTTGTTGGTATTATCACTGTATTATCACTGTATTGTTGTACATTTGTTGTTGGTATTATCACTGTATTATCACTGTATTGTTGTACATTAGTTGTTGGTATTATCACTGTATTGTTGTACATTAGTTGTTGGTATTATCACTGTATTGTTGTACATTAGTTGTTGGTATTATCACTGTATTATCACTGTATTGTTGTACATTTGTTGTTGGTATTATCACTGTATTATCACTGTATTGTTGTACATTTGTTGTTGGTATTATCACTGTATTGTTGTACATTAGTTGTTGGTATTATCACTGTATTGTTGTACATTAGTTGTTGGTATTATCACTGTATTATCACTGTATTGTTGTACATTAGTTGTTGGTATTACTGTATTATCACTGTATTGTTGTACATTTGTTGTTGGTATTATCACTGTATTGTTGTACATTAGTTGTTGGTATTATCACTGTATTGTTGTACATTAGTTGTTGGTATTATCACTGTATTATCACTGTATTGTTGTACATTTGTTGTTACTGTATTATCACTGTATTGTTGTACATTTGTTGTTGGTATTATCACTGTATTGTTGTACATTAGTTGTTGGTATTATCACTGTATTGTTGTACATTTGTTGTTGGTATTATCACTGTATTGTTGTATTGTTGTGCATTAGTTGTTGGTATTATCACTGTATTGTTGTACATTTGTTGTTGGTATTATCACTGTATTATCACATGTATTGTTGTACATTAGTTGTTGGTATTATCACTGTATTGTTGTACATTAGTTGTTGGTATTATCACTGTATTGTTGTACATTAGTTGTTGGTATTATCACTGTATTGTTGTACATTAGTTGTTGGTATTATCACTGTATTGTTGTACATTAGTTGTTGGTATTATCACTGTATTATCACTGTATTGTTGTACATTAGTTGTTGGTATTATCACTGTATTGTTGTACATTAGTTGTTGGTATTATCACTGTATTGTTGTACATTAGTTGTTGGTATTATCACTGTATTGTTGTACATTTGTTGTTGGTATTATCACTGTATTGTTGTACATTTGTTGTTGGTATTATCACTGTATTGTTGTACATTAGTTGTTGGTATTATCACTGTATTGTTGTACATTAGTTGTTGGTATTATCACTGTATTGTTGTACATTAGTTGTTGGTATTATCACTGTATTGTTGTACATTAGTTGTTGTATGTACATTAGTTGTTGGTATTATCACTGTATTGTTGTACATTAGTTGTTGGTATTATCACTGTATTGTTGTACATTAGTTGTTGGTATTATCACTGTATTGTACATTAGTTGTTGGTATTATCACTGTATTGTTGTACATTAGTTGTTGGTATTATCACTGTATTATCACTGTATTGTTGTACATTTGTTGTTGGTATTATCACTGTATTGTTGTACATTTGTTGTTGGTATTATCACTGTATTGTACATTAGTTGTTGGTATTATCACTGTATTGTTGTACATTAGTTGTTGGTATTATCACTGTATTGTTGTACATTTGTTGTTGGTATTATCACTGTATTGTTGTACATTAGTTGTTGGTATTATCACTGTATTGTTGTACATTAGTTGTTGGTATTATCACTGTATTATCACTGTATTGTTGTACATTAGTTGTTGGTATTATCACTGTATTATCACTGTATTGTTGTACATTAGTTGTTGGTATTATCACTGTATTATCACTGTATTGTTGTACATTTGTTGTTGGTATTATCACTGTATTGTTGTACATTAGTTGTTGGTATTATCACTGTATTGTTGTACATTAGTTGTTGGTATTATTACTGTATTGTTGTACATTTGTTGTTGGTATTATCACTGTATTGTTGTACATTAGTTGTTGGTATTATCACTGTATTATCACTGTATTGTTGTACATTTGTTGTTGGTATTATCACTGTATTATCACTGTATTGTTGTACATTAGTTGTTGGTATTATCACTGTATTGTACATTAGTTGTTGGTATTATCACTGTATTATCACTGTATTGTTGTACATTAGTTGTTGGTATTATCACTGTATTGTACATTAGTTGTTGGTATTATCACTGTATTGTTGTACATTTGTTGTTGGTATTATCACTGTATTGTTGTACATTTGTTGTTGGTATTATCACTGTATTATCACTGTATTGTTGTACATTTGTTGTTGGTATTATCACTGTATTGTTGTACATTTGTTGTTGGTATTATCACTGTATTATCACTGTATTGTTGTGCATTTGTTGTTGGTATTATCACTGTATTGTTGTACATTAGTTGGTATTATCACTGTATTATCACTGTATTGTTGTACATTAGTTGTTGGGATTATCACTGTATTGTACATTAGTTGTTGGTATTATCACTGTATTATCATTGTATTGTTGTACATCTCTCTATCTCTCTGTCTCTCATCTCTGTCTCTCTCTGTTTGGCTGTCTCTCTCTATCTCTCATCTCTCTCTCTCTCAATCTCATCTCTCTCTCTCTCTCTCTCTCTCTCTCTCTCTCTCTCTCTCTCTCATCTCTCTCTGTCTCTTTGCAGAGAGAGCTGAGGGACCAGTTGAAGGTGGGACTGGCAGCCCTCCCTGCCCCGAAGAACGACTACGAAATCGTGGTGCCTGAAGACGAGGGCATGGGGGAGGGTGGTGAGGGGCCGGGGGGCCAGAAGGGGGGTGGTGTGGAGGACCAGGCAGACATTGACGCATGCAGAGAGGCGGACCTGGAGAGACAGAGACAGGAGGAGATGAGGAGACGATCACAGAGCGTGCAGAGAGACCTGCCGCGACCCGCGGACATCAACTCTGCTGTGATGAGGCCCACAGGGCCCAACGATCCACCACTGACTGAACTGCAGAGGGTACGATAGTGTGTGTGTGTGATATGACATCAACTCTGCTGTGATGAGGCCCACAGGGCCTAACGATCCACCACTGACTGAACTGCAGAGGGTACGATAGTGAGTGTGTGTGTGATATGACATCAACTCTGCTGTGATGAGGCCCACAGGTCCCAACGATCCACCACTGACTGAACTGCATAGGGTACGATAGTGTGTGTGTGTGTGATATGACATCAACTCTGCTGTGATGAGGCCCACAGGGCCCAACGATCCACCACTGACTGAACTGCAGAGGGTCCGATAGTGTGTGTGTGTGATATGACATCAAAACTGCTGTGATGAGGCCACAGGGCCTAACGACCCACCACTGACTGAACTGCAGAGGGTCCGATAGTGTGTGTGTGTGATATGACATCAAAACTGCTGTGATGAGGCTACAGGGCCTAACGACCCACCACTGCAGAAGAAGAATACCATTCTTTACTGTAATGGGCAGAGGAGCTGGTCAAACAATAGATGCACTGCAATGCTCTGTGTAGTGTTTACAGGTTGCATCCATGTTTATTATTATTATTATTATTATGACGTAGTATTGTGTTATCAACAGGCAGAGGGTCAAACAATAGATGCACTGCAATGCTCTGTGTAGTGTTTACAGGTTGCATCCATGTTTATTATTATTATTATTATTATTATGACGTAGTATTGTGTTATCAACAGGCAGAGGGTCAAACAATAGATGCACTGCAATGCTCTGTGTAGTGTTTACAGGTTGCATCCATGTTTATTATTATGATTATTATGATGACGTAGTGTTGTGTTATCAACAGGCAGAGGGTCAAACAATAGATGCACTGCAATGCTCTGTGTAGTGTTTACAGGTTGCATCCATGTTTATTATTATTATTATTCACAACAAATTAAAACAAAGTCAAAATTAAAACCCAGAAGAAACGGTTTAATGATAAAAAAACACACAGAGCAAAACAAAACACGACGTTTCGGGTTCAACCCGTTGTCCAGTGCTAAAAATAGATATGACATAGTGACACACATGACGTAAAGACGTAAACAACTTGTGATGCAATAATAAAATTGACGGTGGACAGTGACATCACTTAAGTAAAAATGATGACAAATAAACTGACGACGATTAATATGAAATAAAGATCTAAAGATTATTATTATTATTATGATGATGTTGTGTTGTGTAATCAACAGGCATAGGGTCAAACAATAGATGCACTGCAATGCTCTGTGCAGTGTTCTGAAGGTTGTATCCATGTTTATTATTATTATTATTATGGCGTTGTATTGTGTTATCAACAGGCAGATGGTCAGAGGAGTTTATTGTTATGATGACGTTGTGTTGTGTTGTCACCAGGCAGAGGAGCTGGTGAAGCAGGAGATGGTGACCATGCTGCACTATGATGCCCTGTACAGCCCCACCCCTCAACAGCTGGCATCCACAGCCACACCCAGCAACAAAAAAAACCCGCCCCCCAAGGCAGCCAACAGTGCTCTGCACATGGCTTATCTGGAGGAGCACCAGTATGTCGACTACAGCCAACATGATTTACAGCAGGTAAAACACCCCACAACGCAACGTGATTTACAGCAGGCAAAGCACCCCACAGCGACAATAAGTTAACACAACCCACTCCCCCAAGGCAGCCAACATGATTTACAGCAGGTAAAACACCCCACAACGACAATAAGTTAACACACCCCACTCCCCCAAGGCAGCCAACATGATTTACAGCAGGTAAAACACCCCACAACGACAATAAGTTAACACACCCCACTCCCCCAAGGCAGCCAACATGATTTACAGCAGGTAAAACACCCCACAACGACAATAAGTTAACACACCCCACTCCCCCAAGGCAGCCAACATGATTTACAGCAGGTAAAACACCCCACAACGACAATAAGTTAACACACCCCACTCCCCCAAGGCAGCCAACATGATTTACAGCAGGTAAAACACCCCACAACGACAATAAGTTAACACACCCCACTCCCCCAAGGCAGCCAACATGATTTACAGCAGGTAAAACACCCCACAACGACAATAAGTTAACACACCCCACTCCCCCAAGGCAGCCAACATGATTTACAGCAGGTAAAACGCCCCACAACGGCAATAAGTTAACTCTGCCCCATATGGATGGTGCTCTGTACCCTGCCCCATAGGCAGCCAACTTTAATGGGCATGACAGTGTGACCCCCCAGTCAACACATGACAGTGTGACCCCCCAGTCAACACATGACAGTGTGACCCCCCAGTCAACACATGACAGTGTGACCCCCCAGTCAACACATGACAGTGTGACCCCCCAGTCAACACATGACAGTGTGACCCCCCAGTCAACACATGACAGTGTGACCCCCCAGTCAACACATGACAGTGTGACCCCCCAGTCAACACATGACAGTGTAAACCCCCCCACACCCCCCCCCACCCCCCCAGTCAACACATGGACAGTGTGTTGCATTGTGACACAGGTTAAACACTCCTGTATCAGGAGATGTGCCAGTGACATGGGGATTCATTGTTATATTCCTTCAATCAGTACAATACAGGGTTGTACAATATGATATGTTTAATATGAGTCATTGTTATATTCCTTCAATCAGTACAATACAGGGTTGTACAATATGATATGTTTAATATGAGTCATTGTTATATTCCTTCAATCAGTACAATACAGGGTTGTACAATATGATATGTTTAATATGAGTCATTGTTATATTCCTTCAATCAGTACAATACAGGGTTGTACAATATGATATGTTTAATATGAGTCATTGTTATATTCCTTCAATCAGTACAATACAGGGTTGTACAATATGATATGTTTAATATGAGTCATTGTTATATTCCTTCAATCAGTACAATACAGGGTTGTACAATATGATATGTTTAATATGAGTCATTGTTATATTCCTTCAATCAGTACAATACAGGGTTGTACAATATGATATGTTTAATATGAGTCATTGTTATATTCCTTCAATCAGTACAATACAGGGTTGTACAATATGATATGTTTAATATGAGTCATTGTTATATTCCTTCAATCAGTACAATACAGGGTTGTACAATATGATATGTTTAATATGAGTCATTGTTATATTCCTTCAATCAGTGCAATATGATATGCTTAATATGATTCTGAAGAAACGAAGATGACTGCTGTGTTCAGTAAAATTCACAACAAATTAAAATAGTCGAAATTGAAAACAAGAAGAAAAGATTTGATAACAAAACACCAGACAAACCACGTTTCAGGTTCAACCCGTTGTTTAATATGATGCATATTACAGGCCAAAGACTTGCTGCACCAAGAGATGTCCCTGGTCAAAGAGGGCATGGGTCATGGTGACCTGTCCTTGGATGCCTTCAGCCAGGTGTGGGAGGAATGCTACGCCCAGGTGCTGTTCCTCCCCGCCCAGAATAGGTACATCAGGGCGTCCCTGGAAAACAAGAAGGACAGGATTCAGTCCCTGGATAAACGACTGGAGGTGAGACAATTGAGGTACATTATCTTCATCATAGATAATAATGATACACCCTATCCCAATGCAGGCAACATTAGGGCTATAAAAGAATCTGGCAACATTAAGGCATGTGAGGATTCCTGGTCAAGGAGGGCATTGGGTCATGGTGACCTGTCCTTGGATGCCTTCAGCCAGGTGTGGGAGGAATGCTACGCCCAGGTGCTGTTCCTCCCCGCCCAGAATAGGTACATCAGGGCGTCCCTGGCCTCCAAGAAGGACAGGATTCAGTCCCTGGATAAACGACTGGAGGTGAGATAATTGAGGTAGTCATTATCTTCATCATAGATAATAATGATACACCCTGGCCTCCCAAGGCAGGCAACATTAGGGTCTATAAAAGAATCTGGCAACATTAAGGCATGTGAGGATTCCCCCCCAAGGCAGGCAACATTAGGGTCTATACAAGTCTGGCAACATTAAAGCATGTGAGGATTCCCCCCCCCCCCCCCCCCCCCCCCCCCCCCCCAAGGCAGGCAACATTAGGGTCTATGCAAGTCTGGCAACATTAAGGCATGTGAGGATCCACCCCCCCCCCCCCCCCCAAGGCAGGCAACATTAGGGTCTATAAAAGAATCTGGCAACATTAAGGCATGTGAGGATTCCCCCCCCCCCCCCCCCCCCCCAAGGCAGGCAACATTAGGGTGTATGCAAGTATGGCAACATTAAGGCATGTGAGGATTCCCCCCCCCCCCCCCCAAGGCAGGCAACATTAGGGTCTATACAAGTCTGGCAACATTAAAGCATGTGAGGATTCCCCCCCCCCCCCCCCCCCCAAAGGCAGGCAACATTATGGTCTATGCAAGTCTGGCAACATTAAAGCATGTGAGGATTCCGCCCCCCCCCCCCCCCCAGGCAGGCAACATTAGGGTCTATACAAGTCTGGCAACATTAAGGCATGTGAGGATTCCCCCCCCCCCCAGGCAGGCAGGCAACATTAGGGTGTATGCGAGTCTGGCAACATTAAGGCATGTGAGGATTCCCCCCCCCCCAAGGCAGGCAACATTAGGGTGTATGCAAGTCTGGCAACATTAAGGCATGTGAGGATTCCCCCCCCCCCCCCCCCCCCCCAAAGGCAGGCAACATTAGGGTGTATGCAAGTCTGGCAACATTAAGGCATGTGAGGATTCCCTCCCCCCCCCCCCCCCCCCCCCCCCCCCCCCCCCCAAAGGCAGGCAACATTAGGGTGTATGCAAGTCTGGCAACATTAAGGCATGTGAGGATCCCCCCCCCCCAAGGCAGGCAACATTAGGGTCTATGTGAAGGATCTGGCAACATTAAGGCCCCCCCCCCCCCACCCCCCCCCCCAAGGCAGGCAACATTAGGGTGTATGCAAGTCTGGCAACATTAAGGCATGTGAGGATCCCCCCCCCCCCCCAAGGCAGGCAACATTAGGGTGTATACAAGTCTGGCAACATTAAGGCATGTGAGGAGCGTAACTAACTCTCCAAGCAAACGTTAGGGGGCACGCTTCCAATGGAAGTTCCATGTTTACATTTCTGACTACTTTTCATCGAGAGATCGATTTGCACGAAACTGACTGCAAAAACATAAGATTGCGGTCGCATCTCAACCCCTGAAATCGGGTCGGAACTCAGGAAAAGTCGTATTTGCGGCATCGGATATATAGTGGAATGTGTTCGGGAGAAGAAAAAAATCAGTCGTATGTGAGGAGGTGGCATTTGCGAGCGTCGTATTAGAGGGGTACCACTGTATGATATTTCTAGTACTTGATGTTTTTAAGATTCAAAGTGTCTGCTTTAATTTACAATTATGTCTATGGCACACAATGCCTAGAAATATATTTTGAGCTGCATTTCAAGCTTTGTGAACAAACAGGTTTGAAGAAGAATGGATGGGCGTGTCTATATTACTAGGTATTCCAAAGCCCTGCCTTGCAGCTGTGACAAACTGCCCAAAATGCCGATTTTTGCTTGTTTTCAACTTTCATTTTTTCCTTCCTGAATGAAAATTATTAATAAAAACTCATACCAAATTGTACTTCTGTCTTTTGTGGTTCTATTGGTGTGCTTTTTATTCTTGTGTATGATGTGTTATTATTTTAAAACATTTGTTGAAAATACCAACCGTATTGGAGTTTTTGGCCGCCGACAGTGCCTTCTGACTAAGGCCGTCGGACCCCCCGGCACTTCATGGCTTTGGATGAGCCTGCCCATTTACTCAATATTAACTAAAGTGGTTCTATCTAAAAGGAAATTGAATGCTCTTTAAAACCATGCACTTTTTGAAAGGGTGGGGTAATGTTAAGCTGGTTAAAATTTAGTTCAAACTTTTCAAAGTAAAATTTCTTATCGAAAATGACAACATTTTTGCGTAAAAGTTACACCGATCGAAAGCTTGGGGTTTTCTCTTCCCGTGACGACATGTTCTATTTGTATCCGACCAATGGGCACGCTCATCCACGAGCCCAAACTCCGTGAAGCGCGTGACGTCATTCATTCATTTACAACTGGCCGACAAAAATGGCGCACGCACGACAACGCTAACAGAGGCTCAGTTTCATCGCGAAAATATTGCCCATCTTGAAATTATCTACGATATTGATTCCATGCTAGGTGAGTATTGCTGTTTAAGATTGTTTTTGTGCATTTTTTATGCATATATGATGTTGTAAAGTTTTGTATTTCCGTAAAACATGACATCGTTCTTGAGCTAGAAATCAAATCTTTGACACGGCGAGCAGTCGAGTACTATCGAAGCCGAGCTAATTTTTTCTCATCATGTAAACCGATTATAACCATTATAGATGTTTTGGAAAAAGCCTATTATTAACGCTTAAAGATGTAATTAGGAATAAAATTGGAAGATTTTAAAGAAATCGATCAAAATGTGAGATCACGTGATGTTGAAAAAATGGTCCGTCTGACTAGTTAAACTGAGTGACTTCCCTTGGCAATATTCTATTCTGTTTTTCGATCGGCCGCCTAGGATCAGAATTATATTTCCTCGTTTTTTACCCAATACTTATTCAAATCAGTAATTGTTTTGGTTAAAATTATTGTGTTTCTAGACTTCTGCATGTACTTTGCAAAATATTCAACTGTTCGTTTCTGAATTGAAAATCTTAAGTCAGTAAAGTGAAGCGTCTTGAACTTCAAGTTCAACCCAGATTGAGATTGAGAGGAATATTATGCTAGGCCTAAGCACTAAACGTTGTCTTGGCCTAGACCTACGGCTACCAACAAAATCGAAACTAGTTAATGATAAACAAAACTACAAAAAACAGTCAATTGTTTTCAATATTGTGTTTCAGCAACAATGAACAGATACTGGAGAATGCACACACACTAACAATACATTGAATGATTGATAAAGGTCTGCTGTTTCTCATTCACAAACATGAGATTTTGATTTCTGCATGCTTTATTTTTTACACACACACACACACTACAAGGAACTTAACTCAAGCACCTAGCAACCCAATAATAAACATACAATTAAAGACCCAACTGGGTTATATGCACACACACAACACAGTGCATGTGGATGTACCTGAATTAAGACAATTTCAGGCAACTGACTTCCTAAAACTCTTTCTCTCTTTCTCTCTCTTTCTCTCTTGAACACACACACACACACACTAAGGGGAGAGAGAGACTAAATATGCGCTTCAAAATTTAAAAACAAGAAGTTCAACAAAGACATAATATAATTATAATACTTTTATTAATTCAGGAAGTCAGTTGCCTGAAACTTGAAACTGCATCAAATTGTCTGAATTCAGGTAATTTTGTGATTTGTTTTGCTCTGTGTTTTGTTTTATTAAACCTTTTATTTTGGGTTTCAATTTCGACACTGTTTTAATTTGTTGTGACTTTTATTAATAGCTCACACACATGCAAATATGCATGCACATACGCACATAATCTTTCTCTCGTTCTGTGTGTGTGACTAAATTTATACAATGTTCTACTGCATTGCCTGACCTAGGGCCCAACATCAATGGTCGTCAACGACTGACAGGAGGTCAACTACCACCTGATGCGATTCATAATCACCGTACTGGGAGTGGGCCAATTAGGAGCTTTAAAATAAATGTTGGAGATTCGTTTCAGATTATTTAAATATTAGCTTCATTTTACTTTGTCTTTGAAAAAAAACCAGATGGGAAAATTATATTTCAGGTGGGGAAAAAAATTGGACTGTGGATTGAAGGGTTTTTTTCTCCTCAAGTTTAAGTTCATGTCAGGACTTCACAACAGAATCTTAACGCAAAGCAGTTGTGATGTCTTGCTTAGTTGCTATATAATGCTAAAGATGAAAATATATGGAAGTATTCATATCGGAAAATAAAAGTTAAATCAAAGAACTGACACATAAATTCTGTTTTATTATGTTGCAGGTGGCGAAATGGTTCCAAGATCTGATTCCTGGTTCCGGGTTTCCACCTGAACGTGCCAGGAACCTCTCAGGACTGAGGGAAATTCATCAGCTGTCAAAGCATTGCTTGCCTGCAGCCAAAGAATTTGACGTTATCACTTTAAATAATGATTAAGGCATAACTCATTCAAGTCTATGTCCATCATGCAAAAATATTAGTTTTTTTGTTCCCCGTTTTATTGTTGTCCGACAGCTAGTGAATGATCACTTGACGTCACGCGCTGCACGCCTTTTTGGCAATTGTTTGAGCGTGCCCATAGGTCAGATAAAAATAGAACATGTTGTCACGGGAAGAAGAAACCCCAAGCTTTTGATCGATGTAACTTTTACGCAAAAAATGTATTTTCGATAAGACATTGATTTTATTTTGAACAGTTTGACCTAAATTTTAACCAGCTTAACATTGCCCCACCCTTTCAAACAGTACATGGTTTTAAAGAGCATTCAATTTTCTTTTAGATAGAACCACTTTAATTAATATTGAGTAAATGGGCACGCTCATCCAAAGCCATGAAGTGCCGGGGGGTGCCGACAGCCTTAGTCTGAATGCTTTGGCGGTGGCCAAAATCTCCAATACGGTTGGTATTTTCAACAAATATTTAAAACTAATTACACATCATAAACAAGAATAAAAAGCACACCAAAAAAACACAAAAGACAGAAGTACAATTTGGTATGAGTTTTTATTCATAATTTTCATTCAGGAAGAGGAAAAAAAAGAAAGTTGAATACAAAGCAAAAATCAGCATTCTGGGCAGTTTGTCACAGAGCTCTGCAAGGCTGGAATAGCAATACCTATAATGATAAAAGTATGTTTCTGTTATTTTATGTACATTGCAATCATGAGAAGTTTATAAACTGAACATTTGACATATATTTCACACCTTATGCTTGAAATATAGATGTTTATGTAATGACGAAAATGTGGAAAAATGCAAATTTGAAATTTTTGGTAAACAAAAGCATTAAAATGTTAAATATGTTTGGTAAATTTAGTTCTTTTACTTGTTTTTAGAGTAGAGAACATTAAAAACTTGACAATTTGGTATAAAGGGCAACTCAATAGCATTAAAAATGACAAAGTCGTAGCCATTTGAAAAACCTTCAAAATTGATCGTTTTTGGCCAGGCGCTCAAATTCGATGATGTACCATTTTCATTGGACCAGTATGATGTAACTATCACAGACATAATCTCTTTATCACTATAAAGTTGTAAACCAGATTTTGTAGTTATAGTACTGAAAACAACTGTGTACCAGACCTTTGAAATACCCCCATTGTGCGATTTTGTTCCAAGAATCTGTGGAAATAACGTAATTTTCGACCGAGTTTGGAGATTTACAACTTTTTTTGGTAAAGCATTTTATGTCAACAAATTTTGTGTGTTTGATTACCAGTATATAAAGATTAAAAACCTGAACTTTGAGATCTCTGTGACTTTACGTTTTTTTGCTGTGTGCGAGTGAAAATGGCCAAAAAATGTTGCCCAAAAATTTTCTACGTCCAAAAATCACAAAAAACGTCATAACTTTTTTATTTTTTACCACAGAGAATTGTTTTTGGTATCACATTAATCAGGATCAAAAGATCTATCAAACTGTAGCAACAGACAATGTGCAGCATGTATTATTGAAAACCCCTTTGGAATACCTAATATTACACTGGCATGAATGGATACAATAACACAAACTATCCTTATTGCAAAAGGCCCTATTTTAAAGCAATTCACAGTTGAACTTGTGGTGATGCCTGCAAGGAAGACGTCTTGATATGCTTGACCTGATGTAGTATGAAGAAAAAAATGGAATTACTGGCATGTCTGACATCAATCGTTTACATTCATTACATAGCACATATTCCATGCCACTCCGTTTCAAGGTACATGTACGTTAGGAAGAGCCTCCCAAAACAGAAGCACTCACCAAGCAAATATCTTCTCTTACCTGCATTATCCTTCTGTTTCCTTCTGAAAAACATGTGTGCTACATTCCTGCATCCAGCCTCAGTAATATTCGATTGAATGGTGTTTGGCTGTGTGAAAGGGAAGAATGTGGGCATAATGCTACTTGCTTACCATTAGTTTTGCTTGGAAAGTGAAACGTGGTAAAACTTAATTAAGGTTCATAGAATGTGTTGTTTGAAGGACAGTCTCTGGTCCACCACTATCTGCCCCCCCCCCCCCCCTTCTTTCCCCCCACCCCCACCCCACTCTCACTTCATGTCCAATAGCCTATTAAATAGGTTTGGTGGTAATGGTGGGACGATATTGGTGCATTATAGTTCTTCACATTAGTCTATTGGTTCTCTGTCATTCTCTGTCTCTATATGTCTCTCTGTCTCTGTCTCTCTCTCTCTGGACAGTTTGTTTGTATATCTTTTACTGTCTTATGTTTGTTAACTGTATCATCTTTTTTAAAAAATGTAATGTTCGTCTGCTTCAACATGCGTGTGCATACAAACACTAGGTTCAATTTTATTATGTTACTATGTATGAGACTGTGTTTTGCATGCTTGTTATTTCGCTTTGCCTTTGCTTTTTATGCTTTAAGAGGGCTGGATGTTAAAAAAAATACTATTTGTTTATTCTATTACCCTCTATAAATAAAATTCATTCAATTCAATTCAAATTCAATTCCATTCTCTCTCTCTCTCTCTCTCTCTCTCTCTCTCTCTCTCTCTCTCTCTCTCTCTCTCTCTCTCTCTCTCCCTCCCTCCCTCCCTCCCTCCCTCCCTCCTACTTTTGAAGACCAAAGATTTAGGAATTGGTAAAGTTTGCGGGAAAATATGCTAAAAATCACTGGTCTCCATGAGGATATATGAGTTGTACAAGAAACATAGATGACTGAATTGTATCAAGCTGATGGCATATTGAGTCAATGTTGCATCAATATTCAAATTTCATTTCACCTGTTTAAAGTCTAATCGTGTTTTTTTTGTTCTTTTAATTTTTTTTTACAACATTTTTAATAACAAGACTATCACTGTATCAGTAAAAGAAATGAAAACCATAGAATTCTAGCTTATTGAATTATTATTGAATATGCACTTACTAATTAAAATAAAGGGCATTATAATAGAAGCTAAGAATAAGTTATGGTAGGTAGTAGTTGTCATGTATATCAATTGACAATGGAGAAAATGGCGATTGTAAGGCAGTTTTATTCATTCACAGATGCACAGAGAAATACATAGGCCCTTATTGTTATTTAAAGCACCCTACTTCATATATAATTGGAGCAGAAACGATGATTTTTCTGTCACATATCCACGCAGTGTAGTCCACCAGATGCTTATAGTCTCCTCACACACTGCGACCAGAGTTGGACGGAAATGGTCGTGAGCTCTCTACGACTGAGGTTGGACTGTGTGAGGACAATGTCGCATGAAAATTCCAGTCGTGGGAATTTTCCTACGACCGTCGTATGCAACTGGCAACTGCAGCATTTCTGAATGACAGTCGTAGGCAATCAGCCAATGAGAAACATCTCCACAGTGACCCACTTCAAGCAGACGACAATGGAAGCAAATTTGAATTGAGAAGGTGTTGGTGACTTTCTGGGCCTATTATAGAACAACAAAGAAACGCACACAGCTATCTATGACGTTAATTTGATCGGAATAGAACTTGCAATGGAATTTTACATTCGAAAGAGACCAAAGACGTCGGCTTTTTACGTAAACATGCTCTTTTTTGACTACGAAGAAGCCAATCTGATCCCGTGATCAAAATCAGCTAGTCTATTTCGAAATTGTGTGTTGTTGTCTTGAAAGAGAACCCCAAACACTATTATTGTCTGTTCTTCAGACTGTATGAACGGTCCGCATGAACAGTACAGGGCTCCCAGGGACCCCCATTTGGGGGTCTATGAAGCACTAAAATTCTAAAGGACTTTCTAAAAGAATGTGCAGGGGGTCCCAGGGATGCACTAGAAAAAATCTTTTTAGCATTCGCTATGCCACTGGGAGTGGGACCCTCTATCCCGCCTCTAGGACCCTCTATTCTGTAAGAGGAGTCACTGGGACCCCTTGTTTTGCGGGACGATTGGCCTGTTCGTGTTATCATATCTTACTAGCAATCGCCCCGTGGCAGTTTTAGCCCCATGGCAGTATTTAACAATACTGGAGGCAATGCCCGGAGGCAGTGCTAAGCCAGTAAAGTCCCGATTTTTTAATAATACAGATACGTGTAGTGTTATCCCCTTGTAATCTCCACTGCAGAACATACAACAAACAAATACACGACAAGTGCAAAGTGACGTTATTTTATTCACAAGAGACAAAACAAAACTACTGGATATTTCTGCGAACGCGCCTTTATCAACACAGACAAACAATTAAACAGCAAACAGCAAATATAGCAAAAGGAGCAAAAAGCAGGCAACAGAAGGAGCAAAACGACCAACAACAATACTTCCCCTCTACAGTCCAACTCAAAACATACAAAACCAGCATCCAAGCTTCTAGATCTATGAGGCCTAAGTGGCGACAGTGATTGTTTTAGAACTACTACTAGTAGAGTCTAAGGCCAACAGACCAACTCGTAGTGCTTGTTACATCATAATGTTACAAGTGACGTAATAATACAGAATAGGGGTTGGTGGTTAGTTAGTCTGTTATGGTAGGCTTAGGTGCGACTGGCATGTGTTTCACTCCCTCCCCCCCTCTCTCTCTCCCTCACAAACACACACATACACTAATACATATACTGGTACAAACATGTCACAGTCTATGCACACACACATACTGGTCTAAACATGTCACAGTCTACACACACATACATACACATACACACACACACATTCTGGTACAAACATGTCACATGCGTGTGCGTGCACACACACAGGCACTAGCATGCATGTGTGCGCTGTTTCAGTTGTTACTTTTTCCTGTTATATTCTTTTCCATAACCGGGAGTAGGGGATGGGGGCAGCGGGGTGGTGTGGGGGTGGGGGTGGGGGGTGGGGGGTTGATAATAAGGTGATCACACTAGAGCGTTAAGACGCTAGATCACCAGCCGCGTGGCAGTATTTTTGGCTGCAGTGCTTCACCCCGCAGCAGGTAACGAACCTGACCTTGACTTTTGACCAGTGATCTTCATCAAACCTGGCCCAGGTAACCTTAGTACCTATCCGCATGCAACATTTTAGAGTCCTAGATTCATCCATCCAAACATTCTCATGCCAGCTAGGTGCTTGGAAGCATTTTCGGCTCCACTGACCTTGACCTTTAGATTCCCTTAGAACCTATGAGCAAGCATTATTTGAGCATCCTAGATTCCTTCATTTAACATGTCCGGAGCTCGGCAGTATTTTCGGCTTCAGTGACCTTGACCTTAACCTATGACCTTCAATTTCGAGCTTGGTCTAGATACCCTTAATATCTTTCTGCGTGCAAAATGTGAGACTTGTACGTCCTTCCATTCAAACGTTATCATGTTAACATAATCAGCCAGTTAGATAGCCAGATAGTAACAGAATCCTTTGAAAACATTACCAGCTTCGCTGAGGTTTGCTACACGGCTGGTAAAAATGAAGACACATGACATGAGTGCAGAGAAAAGCAATCCAATATTAGGGACAGGGCCTGGGTATATGCAACTGCTACTGTATGCATCTTAGTGTAGCAACCAAATTAAATCAGTTTCAGCTTTAGAAACATGCAATACAACATGCTTTAAAACTTTCTTAGCCAAAAATAAATGCCCTTCAGAAGATCAGCTACTACTGGAATTCCATCTGTCTACAACATTTCTAATAGAGGCAGGTCACAATTAACGATGGTAGGCCTATATGATTGTTGTGTGCGATGCCACAAGAAAGATTGTGAATGATTTAAGCAGTTACAGTTATAAATTGTGCAAGATTATGCTGTGTGCTCCTTCAAAAAAAAAGAAAAAATGGCGCTGTGCTCACGGTGACGCGCTCTCCAGATGGGGGCAGCCCAAATTTCACAGACAACTCTCTAATTAGAATATACTGATTACGAGCACACACACACACACACACACACACACACACACACACACACACACACACACACACACACACACACACACACACACACACACACACACTCTCTCACATACATACACACACACACACTCTCACATACATACATACATACACACACACACACTCACACATACACACACACACACTGACGCACACACTGACACACACACACACACACTGACACACACACACACACGTGCGCGCGTATAATGCATACACAAACACGCGTACAAACACACACACAGTACACAAGGACAATAAATCGTGCTGCAAGTGTCAAATAAGTTATGTTTTAAAGCCAGTCAACTTGAAATCCCTAGCTGTAGTCACAGTAGTGAATGCATGGCAATTAACCAACGAAGCATGCTCCAGATAATTACTGATAATAAATTCCTCAGCTGAACGGCAAACAAGGTCTATTTAGAAAGATACAATGGAAAAACATGCTTTGGGCAATATTTTTTACGTTCTTAAAATTTTTTGAAAATCTATTCATTATTGCGTTTCAACAAAATTCATTTTGATCATGATCTCTTAAAATAGACTAAATCACGTGAACACCATATATGGAAATAGGCATGACCTAGGTCATGACTGATGTAAATTGCGTACAACCAAGCGTCGTACTGTGTGAGGGCGTAACAAGGCTACGACTCTATGACGTCATTTTTCAACTTGTTTCCTACGACTGGAGTTGGAGTGTCTGAGCCGACCTTTAGGATCTAATATGCAGGAAGATTTATTAGCACCCTTGCTGGCAGCGGTTATTGTGGCTCTACATGAGCAGATTAGCTGATTGTCTGACTCCTGATTGTAAAGCGCTTAGAGCTTGGTCTGGTTTTTATGACATGCACATATAATTATGTAGCAAGACATAACTACATTAGATAACTGTAGGTAGCAAGACATAACTGTACATTAGATAACTATATGTAGCAAGACATAACTGTACATTAGATAACTATATGTAGCAAGACATAACTGTACATTAGATAACTATATGTAGCAAGACATAACTGTACATTAGATAACTATGTAGCAAGACATAACTGTACATTAGATAACTATATGTAGCAAGACATAACTGTACATTAGATAACTATGTAGCAAGACATAACTGTACATTAGATAGGTAAAAAAACAAGGTGAAGGGAAAAGTACCTGAGAGGGGGGGGGGGGCAACCGACGTTTCGTGTCATAAACACTTCGACTGGGAATGCAGGAAAAAGTTGAATGGAAGGCTTTTTTATATTTGAACTTTTTCCTGCATTCCCAGTCGAAGTGTTTATGACACGAAACGTCGGTTGCCACCCCCCCCCTCTCAGGTACTTTTCCCTTCACCTTGTTTTTTTACCTATTCATTTCAAAAGTACAGCAGTCACTACTTCATCTTTTTTGTGTACATTAGATAACTATGTAGCAAAACATAACTGTACATTAGATAACTATGTAGCAAGACATAACTGTACATTAGATAAACAATAAAAGCTAATGTAGTTGGATTCATTCATGGTAATAGCGGTCTTAGGGTGACGTCACAAAGGGGCCTTTTTATCACAGAAACCACCACCTGCAAAGGTGTTTCCCATCATTTTATGTTAGGGGGGGGGTCTGAAGTACATGTGTGCCAAAGGGCATGCTTTAAACCTAATTTGCAAATTACCTCACATATTATTCCATTAACGGATGGACTAAAAACAGTGGCAACATTAAAGCATGTGAGGATCTCCCCCCCCCCCCCCCCCCAGGCAGGCAACATTAGGGTCTATAAAAGTCTGGCAACATTAAAGCATGTGAGGATTCCCTCACCCCCCCCCCCCCCCCCCCCCCCCAAGGCAGGCAACATTAGGGTCTATAAGAGTCTGGCAACATCCTTGCATTGCTAAGTAAATGTCCGAATAGGAACACGGTCTGCTCCACTGTTTTTGACTTATTCCAGATTGAAGTGTTGCTGCTGTGTGCTTTCAGCCAGTCATGTCAGTGAGTTTGTTGCTGTGTGCTTTCAGCCAGTCATGTCAGTGAGTTTGTTGCTGTGTGATTTCAGCCAGTCATGTCAGTGAGTTTGTTGGTGTTTTGTGCTTTCAGCCAGTCATGTCAGTGAGTTTGTTGGTGTTTTGTGCTTTCAGCCAGTCATGTCAGTGAGTTTGTTGCTGTGTGCTTTCAGCCAGTCATGTCAGTGAGTTTGTTGGTGTTTTGTGCTTTCAGCCAGTCATGTCAGTGAGTTTGTTGAGTTTGTGTGCTTTCAGCCAGTCATGTCAGTGAGTTTGTTGGTGTTTTGTGCTTTCAGCCAGTCATGTCAGTGAGTTTGTTGGTGTTTGCTTTCAGCCAGTCATGTCAGTGAGTTTGTTGCTGTGTGCTTTCAGCCAGTCATGTCAGTGAGTTTGTTGCTATGTGCTTTCAGCCAGTCATGTCAGTGAGTTTGTTGCTGTGTGCTTTCAGCCAGTCATGTCAGTGAGTTTGTTGCTGTGTGCTTTCAGCCAGTCATGTCAGTGAGTTTGTTGCTGTGTGCTTTCAGCCAGTCTTGTCAGTGAGTTTGTTGGTGTTTTGTGCTTTCAGCCAGTCATGTCAGTGAGTTTGTTGCTGTTTTGTGCTTTCAGCCAGTCATGTCAGTGAGTTTGTTGCTGTTTTGTGCTTTCAGCCAGTCATGTCAGTGAGTTTGTTGGTGTTTTGTGCTTTCAGCTAGTCATGTCAGTGAGTTTGTTGCTGTGTGCTTTCAGCCAGTCATGTCAGTGAGTTTGTTGGTGTTTTGTGCTTTCAGCCAGTCATGTCAGTGAGTTTGTTGCTGTGTGCTTTCAGCCAGTCATGTCAGTGAGTTTGTTGGTGTGTGTTTCAAACAGAACAACCGCAGTCACATGACCAGGGACGCCAAGCAAGCTGCCAAACTGGAGAAAAAGCTCAAAATCATCCTGGGGGGATATCAGGTATTGTTCGCAGTTGTCTTCTTCTTTAAAAATAATTAAAATAATAATTAAATAATTATTCGAGAGATTTTTTCTGAAAACAAAATTTTAAGCTGTAGCTGACAACAATAAACAGTGAATGCTGTTTGTGGAATGCCAATATAGAAATGATGATGATCCAGTGTACAATATAGAAATGATGATGATCCAGTGTACAATATAGAAATGATGATGGTCCAGTGTACAATATAGAAATGATGATGTTCCAGTGTACAATATAGAAATGATGATGATCCAGTGTACAATATAGAAAATGATGGTCCAGTGTACAATATAGAAATGATGATGGTCCAGTGTACAATATAGAAATGATGATGATCCAGTGTACAATATAGAAATGATGATGGTCCAGTGTACAATATAGAAATGATGATGGTCCAGTGTACAATATAGAAATGATGATGATCCAGTGTACAATATAGAAATGATGATGATCCAGTGTACAATATAGAAATGATGGTGATCCAGTGTACAATATAGAAATGATGATGGTCCAGTGTACAATATAGAAATGATGATGTCCAGTGTACAATATAGAAATGATGATGATCCAGTGTACAATATAGAAATGATGATGGTCCAGTGTACAATATAGAAATGATGATGATCCAGTGTACAATATAGAAATGATGATGATCCAGTGTACAATATAGAAATGATGATGATCCAGTGTACAATATAGAAATGATGATGGTCCAGTGTACAATATAGAAATGATGATGATCCAGTGTACAATATAGAAATGATGATGATCCAGTGTACAATATAGAAATGATGATGGTCCAGTGTACAATATAGAAATGATGATGGTCCAGTGTACAATATAGAAATGATGATGATCCAGTGTACAATATAGAAATGATGATGGTCCAGTGTACAATATAGAAATGATGATGGTCCAGTGTACAATATAGAAATGATGATGATCCAGTGTACAATATAGAAATGATGATCCAGTGTACAATATAGAAATGATGATGGTCCAGTGTACAATATAGAAATGATGATGATCCAGTGTACAATATAGAAATGATGATCCAGTGTACAATATAGAAATGATGATGGTCCAGTGTACAATATAGAAATGATGATGATCCAGTGTACAATATAGAAATGATGATGGTCCAGTGTACAATATAGATGATGATCCAGTGTACAATATAGAAATGATGATGTTCCAGTGTACAATATAGAAATGATGATGATCCAGTGTACAATATAGAAATGATGATGGTCCAGTGTACAATATAGAAATGATGATCCAGTGTACAATATAGAAATGATGGTCCAGTGTACAATATAGAAATGATGATGGAGGTGATCCAGTGTACAATATAGAAATGATGATGATCCAGTGTACAATATAGAAATGATGATGATCCAGTGTACAATATAGAAATGATGATGGAGGTGATCCAGTGTACAATATAGAAATGATGATGGTCCAGTGTACAATATAAAAATGATGATGATCCAGTGTACAATATAGAAATGATGATGGTCCAGTGTACAATATAGAAATGATGATGGGGGTGATCCAGTGTACAATATAGAAATGATGATGGTCCAGTGTACAATATAGAAATGATGATGATCCAGTGTACAATATAGAAATGATGGTCCAGTGTACAATATAGAAATGATGATGGAGGTGATCCAGTGTATTGACTGACAGTGTACGGCACATGCCTTCTGTCTGTGGATTTTCTGGCCATTTCTTTGATTTTGTATTGCATTATACTGTTGTAGTACATTGCATTGTACTGTTGTAGTACATTGCATTGTACTGTTGTAGTACATTGCATTGTACTGTTGTAGTACATTGCATTGTACTGTTGTAGTACATTGCATTGTACTGTTGTAGTACATTGCATTGTACTGTGTGTAGTACATTGCATTGTACTGTTGTAGTACATTGCATTGTACTGTGTTGTATGATATTGTACTGTTGTAGTACATTGCATTGTACTGTGTTGTATGATATTGTACTGTTGTAGTACATTGCATTGTACTGTGTTGTATGATATTGTACTGTGTTGTATAATACTGTACTGTGTACAATTGTATTGTATTGTATGATATTGTACTGTTGTAGTACATTGCATTGTACTGTTGTAGTACATTGCATTGTACTGTTGTAGTACATTGCATTGTACTGTTGTAGTACATTGCATTGTACTGTTGTAGTACATTGCATTGTACTGTTGTAGTACATTGCATTGTACTGTTGTAGTACATTGCATTGTACTGTTGTAGTACATTGCATTGTACTGTTGTAGTACATTGCATTGTACTGTGTTGTATGATATTGTACTGTTGTAGTACATTGCATTGTACTGTGTTGTATGATATTGTACTGTTGTAGTACATTGCATTGTACTGTGTTGTATGATATTGTACTGTGTTGTATAATACTGTACTGTTTTGTATTGTACTGTTGTTGTATGATATTGTACTGTTGTAGTACATTGCATTGTACTGTTGTAGTACATTGCATTGTACTGTTGTAGTACATTGCATTGTACTGTTGTAGTACATTGCATTGTACTGTTGTAGTACATTGCATTGTACTGTTGTAGTACATTGCATTGTACTGTTGTAGTACATTGCATTGTACTGTGTTGTATGATATTGTACTGTTGTAGTACATTGCATTGTACTGTGTTGTATGATATTGTACTGTTGTAGTACATTGCATTGTACTGTGTTGTATGATATTGTACTGTGTTGTATAATGCTGTACTGTGTTGTATTGTATTGTATGATATTGTACTGTTGTAGTACATTGCATTGTACTGTGTTGTATGATATTGTACTGTGTTGTATAATATTGTACTGTGTTGTATAATACTGTACTGTGTTGTATGATATTGTACTGTGTTGTATAATATTGTACTGTGTTGTATAATATTGTACTGTGTTGTATTGTACTGTGTTGTATGATATTGTACTGTGTTGTATAATATTGTACTGTATTGTATGATATTATACTGTTGTAGTACATTGCATTGTACTGTGTTGTATGATATTGTACTGTGTTGTATAATGCTGTACTGTTGTTGTATTGTATTGTACTGTGTTGTATAATATTGTACTGTGTTGTATAATGCTGTACTGTGTTGTGTTGTATTGTATTGTATGATATTGTACTGTTGTAGTACATTGCATTGTACTGTGTTGTATGATATTGTACTGTGTTGTATAATATTGTACTGTGTTGTATAATACTGTACTGTGTTGTATGATATTGTACTGTGTTGTATAATATTGTACTGTGTTGTATAATACTGTACTGTTTTGTATTGTATTGTATGATATTATACTGTTGTAGTACATTGCATTGTACTGTGTTGTATGATATTGTACTGTCTTGTATAATACTGTACTGTTTTGTATTGTATTGTATGATATTGTACTGTTGTATTGCGTTGTATGATATTGTATTGTGTCAACAGTCTCGTGCCCAGGGCCTGATGAAGCAGATGACAGACCTCAGTGACCAGTTAGAACAGACCTACCTGGAGAGGAACACCTTTGACAACCTCAGGCAACACGAGATCGGCGCCATTCCTAAGCGCATGGAGGTCAGTACGTCAATAGTCTGTCAGTCAGTGTGTTAATATGTTAGTAAGTTATTCAGTCACTCAACACGAGATTGGTGCCATTCCTAAACGCACAACGGCTTGAAAGTGAATGCTAGGTAACTAAATAGATCAATTCTATTTCTAATGTTGTTTCCAAGGCCTCGTGCACAGTTAAATGCAGAAATCCCACGCACAATCCGTAAATAAGTCAAGGAAAGAAGGGTCAAAATGGACAGATTAGGGGAAATACGGACACATGCGCAAATCTTTTTCCCTTCTTTCTTTTACTTATTTACAGATTGCGCACAGAATCTCTGCATGTATGTGTACGTCCCCCTAGGCTTATATAACGGAAGAAAAGCTTCAGCTTCAGCGTCTGGGGGCTTGACCCAGGTCCCCGCTTTCAGCCTTACTGTATGTGTACGTCCCCCTAGGCTTAGATAACGGAAGAACAATTCAGCGTCTGGGGGCTTGACCCAGGTCCCCGCTTCCAGCCTTGTTCATGATTCCTAAATCCCTTGTAGCCTGTTTCTGTACTGTGTCCACTTCATGAAGAATGAGATGTGTACTGATGTGCTGTGTTGTTTGTGGTTACTGATGTGTTGTTTGTGGTTACTGATGTGCTGTGTTGTCTGTGGTTACTGATGTGCTGTGTTGTTTGTGGTTACTGATGTGCTGTGTTGTTTGTGGTTACTGATGTGCTGTGTTGTTTGTGGTTACTGATGTGCTGTGTTGTGCTGTGGTTACTGATGTGCTGTGTTATTTGTGGTTACTGATGTGCTGTGTTATTTGTGGTTACTGATGTGCTGTGTTATTTGTGGTTACTGATGTGCTGTGTTGTTTGTGGTTACTGATGTGCTGTGTTGTTTGTGGTTACTGATGTGCTGTGTTGTTTGTGGTTACTGATGTGCTGTGTTGTTTGTGGTTACTGATGTGCTGTGTTGTTTGTGGTTACTGATGTGCTGTGTTATTTGTGGTTACTGATGTGCTGTGTTGTTTGTGGTTACTGATGTGCTGTGTTGTTTGTGGTTACTGATGTGCTGTGTTGTTTGTGGTTACTGATGTGCTGTGTTGTTTGTGGTTACTGATGTGCTGTGTTGTTTGTGGTTACTGATGTGCTGTGTTGTTTGTGGTTACTGATGTGCTGTGTTGTTTGTGGTTACTGATGTGCTGTGTTGTTTGTGGTTACTGATGTGCTGTGTTGTCTGTGGTTACTGATGTGCTGTGTTGTTTGTGGTTACTGATGTGCTGTGTTGTTTGTGGTTACTGATGTGCTGTGTTGTTTGTGGTTACTGATGTGCTGTGTTGTTTGTGGTTACTGATGTGTTGTTTGTGGTTACTGATGTGCTGTGTTGTTTGTGGTTACTGATGTGCTGTGTTGTTTGTGGTTACTGATGTGCTGTGTTGTTTGTGGTTACTGATGTGCTGTGTTGTTTGTGGTTACTGATGTGCTGTGTTGTTTGTGTGTACAGTGCTGAGATGTGTACTGATGTGCTGTGTTGTCTGTGGTTACTGATGTGCTGTGTTGTTTGTGGTTACATATGTGCTGTGTTGTTTGTGGTTACTGATGTGCTGTGTTGTTTGTGGTTACTGATGTGTTGTCTGTGGTTACTGATGTGCTGTGTTGTTTGTGGTTACTGGTGTGCTGTGTTGTCTGTGGTTACTGATGTGTTGTTTGTGGTTTCTGATGTGCTGTGTTGTTTGTGTGTACAGTGCTGTTACTGATGTGCTGTGTTGTTTGTGGATATGTGCTGTGTTGTTTGTGGTTACTGATGTGCTGTGTTGTTTGTGGTTACTGTTGTGCTGTGTTTGTGGTTACTGACGTGCTGTGTTGTTTGTGTGTACAGTGCTGAGATGTGTACTGATGTGCTGTGTTGTTTGTGGTTACTGATGTGCTGTGTTGTTTGTGTGTACAGTGCTGAGATGTGTACTGATGTGCTGTGTTGTTTGTGGTTACTGATGTGCTGTGTTGTTTGTGTGTCAGTCACTGAAGGAGGATGTTCAGCGTCAGATGGACAGAGAGCGGGAGCTGCAGAAGAGATACAGCGAGCTGCAGCACAAACGGGACATCAACTACCGATGAAGCAACACATCAACTACCGATGAAACAACACATCAACTACCGACGAAGCAACACATCAACTACCGATGAAGCAACACATCAACTACCGATGAAACAACACATCAACTACCGATAAAGCAACACATCAACTACCGATGAAACAACACATCAACTACCGATGAAACAACACATCAACTACCGATGAAACAACACATCAACTACCGATGAAGCAACACATCAACTACCGATGAAGCAACACATCAACTACCGATGAAACAACACATCAACTACCGATGAAACAACACATCAACTACCGATGAAACAACACATCAACTACCGATGAAGCAGTACAGGATGCACCAGTCGTTTGGGGGGGGGGGGGGGGTCCTATTTTTTTGTCTTGAAAGAATTGTTCCTGGAGTTAATCATTGCATTTTGGTAAAGGTAAAGATGTACCCACCCCCCACCCACCCCCTGCATTTCTCGGTTAATTCCATTTTTTCCATTTTTGCCTTTCTTACCAAACATAAAGCTGTATTTTATGAACCTTTTCAGCTAATTATCTTTTTGGAATAATAACCCTACCCCTCCCCTATAAGACGAAAAAATGCAATGAACCACGACTGTGACAAATACTGTGGTGTACTGCAGTACATGGGGGGGGGGGGGGGGGGGGGGGGGGGGGGGGGGGGGGGGGGGGGGGGGGGGGGGTCCTATTGGATAATGGCCTTTATCATGACTGCAATTAATTATTGAACAAAGATAATTAGCTGAAAATGTTCATAAAATACAGCTTCATGTTTGGTAAGAAAGGCAAAAACGGAAAAATGGAATTAACCAAGAAATGTAGGGAGGGTGGCACAGTGGTATCGCGTTCGCTTCGTGTCAAGTAAACCCGAGTTCGAACCTGGGTACAGGGGATTTTTTCCTTTCATTCTGCACTAGGCCTTACGGTCTGAACGTGGAGTCTTTCGGATGAGACGATAAACCGAGGTCCCGTGTGCCCATGCACTTAGCATACGTTAAACCCAGTGGCAACGAAAAAGTTGTCATTTGGTCAAAATGTAACCCCCCCCCCCCCCCCACCCCCCCATCAGTGACAAAAATCGCATGCCAAATTTTTTTAAAACAAAAATGGGTGGCGCGCCTCTGGCTGCGACGCGCTCTCCACGTGGGAGCAACCCGAATTTCACAGAGACTCCTCTGTGACTATAAAGTACCTAATAATAAAAATAATAAAAATAATATAATACCTAATAAAAATACATCTTGACCTTTACCATTGCATTTTTTTATCAACAGCATCAATGTTAGCTACTGTACATAATTAAAAAAGTGTTGTTTAAAAGAGCTTGTGTGTTTCTTTTTAAAGAGAGAAAAAGAGAGATGTGTGTGTCATTTTTAAGTTGCAAGGGTGTGTCGTTTCAGAGCATTCTTTTTTAGTTGGGCCATTAACTCAAATGGCCTTTAACTGGTTGACATCATGTAGCCAATAGTACAGTGAGAGCTGTACAATGATTGGTTGACATCATGTAGCCAATAGTACAGTGAGAGCTGTACAATGATTGGTTGACATGTAGCCAATAGTACAGTGAGAGCTGTACAATGATTGGTTGACATCATGTAGCCAATAGTACAGTGAGAGCTGTTCAATGATTGGTTGACATCATGTAGCCAATAGTACAGTCAGAGCTGTACAATGATTGGTTGACATCATATAGCCAATAGTACAGTGAGAGCTGTACAATGATTGGTTGACATCATGTAGCCAATAGTACAGTCAGAGCTGTACAATGATTGGTTGACATCATGTAGCCAATAGTACAGTCAGAGCTGTACAATGATTGGTTGACATCATGTAGCCAATAGTACAGTGAGAGCTGTACAATGATTGGTTGACATCATGTAGCCAATAGTACAGTCAGAGCTGTACAATGATTGGTTGACATCATGTAGCCAATAGTACAGTGAGAGCTGTACAATGATTGGTTGACATCATGTAGCCAATAGTACAGTGAGAGCTGTACAATGATTGGTTGACATCATGTAGCCAATAGTACAGTGAGAGCTGTACAATGATTGGTTCACATCATGTAGCCAATAGTACAGTGAGAGCTGTACAATGATTGGTTGACATCATGTAGCCAATAGTACAGTGAGAGCTGTACAATGATTGGTTGACATCATGCAGCCAATAGTACAGTGAGGGCTGTACAATGATTGGTTCACATCATGTACAATGATTGGTTGACATCATGTAGCCAATAGTACAGTGAGAGCTGTACAATGATTGGTTGACATGTAGCCAATAGTACAGTGAGAGCTGTACAATGATTGGTTGACATCATGTAGCCAATAGTACAGTGAGAGCTGTACAATGATTGGTTGACATCATGTAGCCAATAGTACAGTGAGAGCTGTACAATGATTGGTTGACATCATGTAGCCAATAGTACAGTGAGAGCTGTACAATGATTGGTTGACATCATGTAGCCAATAGTACAGTGAGGGCTGTACAATGATTGGTTGACATCATGTAGCCAATAGTACAGTGAGGGCTGTACAATGATTGGTTGACATCATGTAGCCAATAGTACAGTGAGAGCTGTACAATGATTGGTTGACATCATGTAGCCAATAGTACAGTGAGAGCTGTACAATGATTGGTTGACATCATGTAGCCAATAGTACAGTGAGAGCTGTACAATGATTGGTTGACATCATGTAGCCAATAGTACAGTGAGAGCTGTACAATGATTGGTTGACATAATGTAGCCAATAGTACAGTGAGAGCTGTACAATGATTGGTTGACATCATGTAGCCAATAGTACAGTCAGAGCTGTACAATGATTGGTTGACATCATGTAGCCAATAGTACAGTGAGAGCTGTACAATGATTGGTTGACATCATGTAGCCAATAGTACAGTGAGAGCTGTACAATGATTGGTTGACATCATGTAGCCAATAGTACAGTGAGAGCTGTACAATGATTGGTTGACATGTAGCCAATAGTACAGTGAGAGCTGTACAATGATTGGTTGACATCATGTAGCCAATAGTACAGTCAGAGCTGTACAATGATTGGTTGACATCATGTAGCCAATAGTACAGTGAGAGCTGTACAATGATTGGTTGACATCATGTAGCCAATAGTACAGTGAGAGCTGTACAATGATTGGTTGACATCATGTAGCCAATAGTACAGTGAGAGCTGTACAATGATTGGTTGACATCATGTAGCCAATAGTACAGCGAGAGCTGTACAATGATTGGTTGACATCATGTAGCCAATAGTACAGTGAGAGCTGTACAATGATTGGTTGACATAATGTAGCCAATAGTACAGTGAGAGCTGTTCAATGATTGGTTGACATCATGTAGCCAATAGTACAGTCAGAGCTGTACAATGATTGGTTGACATCATGTAGCCAATAGTACAGTCAGAGCTGTACAATGATTGGTTGACATCATGTAGCCAATAGTACAGTGAGAGCTGTACAATGATTGGTTGACATCATGTAGCCAATAGTACAGTGAGGAGCTGTACAATGATTGGTTGACATCATGCAGCCAATAGTACAGTGAGAGCTGTACAATGATTGGTTGACATCATGTAGCCAATAGTACAGTGAGAGCTGTACAATGATTGGTTGACATGTAGCCAATAGTACAGTGAGAGCTGTACAATGATTGGTTGACATGTAGCCAATAGTACAGTGAGAGCTGTACAATGATTGGTTGACATCATGTAGCCAATAGTACAGTGAGGGCTGTACAATGATTGGTTGACATATAGCCAATAGTACAGTGAGAGCTATACAATGATTGGCTGACATCATGTAGCCAATAGTACAGTGAAGGCTGTACAATGATTGGTTGACATCATGTACAATGATTGGTTGACATCATATAGCCAATAGTACAGTGAGAGCTGTACAATGATTGGTTTACATGTAGCCAATAGTACAGTGAGAGCTGTACAATGATTGGTTCACATCATGTAGCCAATAGTACAGTCAGAGCTGTACAATGATTGGTTGACATAATGTAGCCAATAGTACAGTGAGAGCTGTACAATGATTGGTTGACATCATATAGCCAATGGTACAGTGAGAGCTGTATGCAATGATTGGTTCACATCATGTAGCCAATAGTACAGTGAGAGCTGTACAATGATTGGTTGACATAATGTAGCACCAATAGTACAGTGAGAGCTGTACAATGATTGGTTCACATCATGTAGCCAATAGTACAGTGATAGCTGTACAATGATTGGTTGACATGTTGCCAATAGTGCAGTCAGAGCTGTACAATGATTGGTTCACATCATGTAGCCAATAGTACAGTGAGAGCTGTACAATGATTGGTTCACATCATGTAGCCAATACAGGGGTGCCAGATGTCCGATTCAGATCGGAAATCTGATTTGAAATTTAGAGCAAAAGTAGGTTTCCGATCTAAGAGAAAAACAGTAGCGAAATTCCGTTCCGATCCGATTTGAGATAACTAGAAAGTCCTGTCCGATTCGGCCCAGCCAATCCGATTTTGAGCTTCGTGTTCAGAAAAGTCTGTGTGCACAAATCAAGGCCAGTAAACTACTAGCCCTTTCCGGCGCCTGCGCATTCCTGTCTGCAGTGCTATGTCTTGAAGAATTTCAGTAAAACGACCCTACCTATCGGCGGAAAGACTTCTTCCCGTGAGCTTACGTTCTCTCTTGGCTCAGGCGATTCCTTCAAACGATCGTGCCGAAGATTCAGCTCAGCAAAGTGAGATTCTTGGAGAGTGACGATTCTGAAATTGACGATAGACAAAGATGTAAAGAATAGATGGCGATCAACATCATGAACATGGTTGCAAGAAGAGACCGATGGCGTGAAATAGGAGTGGTGGAAGAAAGTCGATGTCCAGGCACTTGCTATTGCATGCCATGTTCTAAAACTCTTTGCGTACAGGAACAGAGAAAAAAAGACGATCGCCGCGCATGTAGCTGATCCTCAGCATAAAAAAAACTACTGTCGGTCCAAAACACTCGTACATTTGATGGGGCAAGCAAAACCACGCGTACAAAGACCAGTTTGAGCAATGGCATATCCGAGTTGAAGTGTGTTGTAAGCTGCTTTTTAGCAGAGCATTGCTTACCGTTTTCACTTTCTTCATCTCTTGTTGACTTCTTTAAACGGATGAGCAGTAGCCCAGATCATCCATCCCCCCCCCCCCCCCTTTCTGTCTTTCTGTTGGACTTTGTCTGACTTTCCAACCTCTCAGTCAACCACACCAGTACACAATCACCACACTACACACACAAACAAAAACACAACACAACACACACGCAAAAGATTTCAAGTTTCAAAAATAATGTTCAGATTTCAAAACTAGAAAAGTAAGTTTATACATTTTGTATGAATCTGTGCCTTTTTGCACCACCACATATTTGAACTTGAAGCGATTCTGCGTAGCAGAGGCACGGAATACTTGAAACCAAACACACACATAAGATCGTGCACACACGTTATTAACCTTATTCCACTGTTTGGTAGGACTAGATCACACAAATTCTAATGCGCTAAAACATGCACTCACTATTTTCTCTCTGTGTATCTCTCTTTCTTCCCCCCATCCCTCTCTCTCTATCTCTCTTTCTCAACAAGAATCCTGGTATGTTCTTATTATTACTACTCTCTCTCTCTCTCCATTTTTGTGTGTGTGACCAGGTTTTCGACAGGGGGGGTCAAAATAGGGTAGATCGAGAAACTAAACATTTATTTTTTTCCCTAAGTCAACTAAAGCTGTGCCAGACTTTCCAAAGACATCACTATTTTTAGCTTCTAGTTTGAATGTATTGAGCGAGACGATTGGCTAAAGGAAATTGATTATCCAATCAGAATGAAGTATATGCAGATACAAAGTCATGCATTTGGGAGAAGACGTGGCTATTCTGCTGCAAGTAGCAAAATAAAACACCAGCTGTGTCGCGTTGAAATTTGGCAGCTTGTGCAAAATTGCAGTCTCGCTACCTATGAGAGTGTGTATCAAAACACTATCTGAACGTTCTTAGACGGAAAAAGTGCTGTCTCTTTAGGGGATTTGAAGAATGAAAATATCAACTTTTTCCATAAAAAAAGTAACTACTATTTTTCTGTGCCGGATAGGACACCTGGAGCGCAAGTGAAGTTATAGTGCGCGTACACTACAACTGCACTTGCAGAGCTGCAAATTTGCACCAGCTGCAAATTTGCACGCGACAAGCTGTTTTGCTGCAAATGCGTACTCCAGGTGAATGTTTTGGGGATTTTCCATTTAAGCTTGATATGTCTTGTTCCTCTTTTTGTTTTGCTCTCTCGCATCTCGTTCTCTCTCGTTCCCTCGTGTCACGGTTTACCTGCAGTTTTATGCAAGGTAATCTGGAATACAGGGATGGGTACAGTGCAGGTAATCAGAGTAGAGATGCAAACGCCAACACACCCACACACATACCAGAAAAACACAAATGAAGAGAAATTTTCCCAAAAGGGATGTTTCACTATTTGGCAAAGAAGTAAAACAAAACACAATATAATATAACAATATATATAAACACTTATTGAAAACGAAAACGGTCTAGGTCCTGACCTACTATGAGGCACGTGTTCTTTTCCCTGCCAGTTCAAGGTTCTCCTTGACCGAAAGGCCAAAGAATCAAATACAATCGGCCAGGAAAAAGTCCTCAGGCCAGAAGAACTTGTTAAACAAGACAGAGAAGACTCTGTGTAAACCAAACAAAACTAAGTCTTTCCCCCTTCACAATTGTTCAATTTAAAGTAAACTAAAACGCACAACGCATGTGATAGAACAGCCATCGCTTTTCTTCTGAAACGCCTTCAAATTAATGACAACAAAGGAAAACCCACATACAAAGAACAAAACGAACCCTTCAAAACACTACTTTAACCCCTCTCCCTTTTCCCTTCTTTCCTTGACGATGAGCTAAAAGATTAATGCTCAACTTTAGAGTTCACCGGATCTGTCGACGTTGCGGAGTTCCCCTCCTTGCGACCCGACTCCAATTTGGTCACCCGAGTTGGCGACGTTGCGGAGTTCCTCCCCTTGTGGTACGACTCCACCCTCCACAGAGTGAAAGACAGCAGGAAGGCACGTCTGCTGACTTCAGCTCCAACATCCGCGAGTCTCCACTGCTGGACTCCTGCAGGTCATCAAACCTGTGCTCAAAAGCACGGAAAATGCAGGCCTGGACCCGCAGTATATCAGTATCAAAGTTAATAGCTTCGCCAGCAGCGACAGCAAGTGGCAGCTTCCCAGGGATAGGGGCTTTGGGGTAAGAAGCGCTTAAAGTGCCCTTTTGACAAATTTAACAAATTTTGAAAACTTTAAATTTAGAACACCCGATGGCTGTCCTTTACAACCATACTAATGAAAGAGAATACATTACAAGAGACAACAATTCCCTATCCGTTTAAACAAAACCTTTCAGAGGCAATCACGGAAAAAAGGAGGGAAATGGCCACAAGTGTCACTGCTTGCACCCCCTTTGGAAGCGCAAGGCAATACATCTTCAATACATATCCAGGTTTTACCCATAGCCATATTTCAAGAAGAAAAATCACGATGCCCGTTCGAGCATCGATTCTGACCCCCTCAAAACAAATAATAAATAAATTAGCTCATCCCAATCGAGCGAATGAACATCACACAATTGTCCCAGAATCCAAATCCTCGCTTAAAATGGGTTGACACCAATTGTTTTGATTTGTCCCCACCAGCGAAAGAACTATATACTACTAATGTACCGCCCCCCGCGCCGCATTCAATTCCCAACTTTACAAATTGTCATAATGCCGCTCCGGTGGCCAATTCCCGCCCTCACTATAACCCCAAAATTTCGGAAAGAAACAATCAAAACAAATACGCCCAGAAACAAAACTAATGAAGTGTATAAGAAGGAAAACGCTTAGAAGAAGAAAAAAAAAAGGGTGAACTTTCTTCGTCCGCAAGGCTCCGGGTGGAAAGCAAAATTCAAGGTCCGTCTTCAGAAAGCAAAATTACTGCGATGCAAGACACACAAAAGTAGGATTCCAATACATGACTCAATGACGGACTAAAAATGGAAACAGAGTTTCTGAAATGGTCTCATATTTGAGCCACATAGTTTCAGCTTGAATGTATCAAACATTTGTAAGAGTCAAAGAAACAATTTCAAAACAATAGCATGTCGGCCAAACAACAATAAACCTGGTAGCGTTACTAAAGAAACCCATTTGTCGAGTGAAACAATGTCGACGTCGAACTGCATTATACAGTACAATGCACACACATGCGATCTGTAGAGTGACACATCCTGTCACAAAATTGGAACCGAATATGCGATCTAGTTCAAGAGATACAGATTTAACTTCCAGATGTATATATAGCATCCAGAAGAAGGAAGAAAGGCCTGCTCGGATTATTTGCAAGGGTTCACATTTCATGGTCCAGGTAGCATTGGTGAGCATTTGAATGCGCTCATTCTGCCTAAGTTATTCATACCAAACACAATAGACTATAAGCGCTAATGCAGTACCAAGTGGACAAATGGCTTAAAATGAAAGATTAGAATTCTCACTAGAGAGCGCGTCCGATCTAATTTGACCGTGAATTGTCATTATCGGTACATAATGGTACCATCAACGGGCTTAATATGAATAAGCCAACCATCATGAACACACATGCACATTGCACAAACAGTTCTAACATAACGTTGTCATGGCCCGTGTAAAATAATCTTGGGGTCGTACGCCAAGGACAAGGTAACGATAGACAAAATGGTTTACGCGGAATGCCTTACTTATTCAGGCTACAAGTGATCAAAATTTTGCTTGATGTTTACCGTTGACAAAGAGATTATCCTTACGTGGCACAGACATAGAAGAAGAGAAGCAGACAAGAGGAAGAAACAACCCTCGATTTTCGTTAATAGCATTCCAGCGATCGAACCCTTGTCAATATTAATGCCCTATGTGGATCAGAGGCAACTAACAAACCACCTAACCAATCAGATTCGGTGCCCAGATTTGGATCAAATAGATTTTCGTTTTCACCAAGGTCAAGGTCACGACGGCAAAATGGTTTGCGCCGATCTCTTCATATTAAGGAGAGCACACCTTCACACAAATTTTGACGCGATTCGGTCAAGCGGTTGGGAGATATCCTTGGGCAGACAGAACAGAAAACAAAAACACCCCAAAAAACAAAAAAAAACAACAACAAAACAGACGATCGCAATAGTCCGTCTTGGTGACGGACTAATTAAATACTGAGTTACAAACGGATCTGCACAAACACATCGAACTATACTATGCACAAATTTATCTGCCTTGAAAATAACAGGCGGCAATCCGAAGACAAACAGGACATAAACAAAACATGGCTTACATTAAATACAAATGATATAAGAGCTCAAACAAGATGGCGCCGGTTAACACACGATGCCAACGTTTCCCACCCCCCAGGAACTTTTCATGAGCACGAATATTAAATACAAAGGGGAAAGGGAAAATATGTAGGATCTACCAAAGACCTAATGAAAAAAAGGAAATGTACGAATGAACCAACGAAAATAAATGAAACAAGTATAACTTAACTCTGAATTCCCTTGCAACCGAATAAAACGAATACAAACCAATATTACTGTTCGCCACCCTAGTTCCTCCACCTTCCAGAAGCAGCTGGAAAGACAAACTTAACTGCCCCTGAATAGCCTATGCAAAATGGCAACAAACCGGGCATTCAAAAACTATACAACTCACCAACACGCCCCGTGACACGTAGAATCATATGCAGGAAGAAAAACCAGGTCTGGGACAGCCAGAGCGTCAACGAAGCCTCTCGTCCGCAGGACCTAACCCCAGAACCTCCGAAGGACCATACAGCATAGGCACCTCCAGCCAAGGATCCTTACCCGTCGAGCGAACGACGATTCTTGAAAAGGATGACAACTAGGGAGTTGTCCAGGAGCGATCCAAAATACTGCAGAGATGAGATCCCTACAGGAGCCGATATTGAACTGAAGACAAGAAACTAAAACTCCGAGCGAGCTTCTCAACTGTAGAAATAAACTCAACAGACAAACAGAATCTTTCTACCACGGAGAAATCGAAGGTGGAGACCAGAAGAAAAGGAGGGAGAGAAGGAAGGAGAGAAAGAAGAAAAAAGCACGTGCTACAAAAAGGAAAAAACGTAATAGAGGAAAAAGAGAGAGGAAGAAAAAAAGAAAAAGTGAAAAAAAAAAAAAAAACGCTCACCCAACGCCACAGTATACACAACAACTACCATAAACTAAGCGCCCCTCACCGTGCACACGCATTGCTCTCTCTAAGACGCACGCACACACGCATTATGAATTAATTAACTCGTTACACACGCATACATACAAACTGTCTCCCTCTTCTTCCTTCGTGTGCTCACTTCGATTTTCGGGTGTAGGTTAGGTATGGGTAGTGGACGACTCGTAATAGAAAATCACAAGTAAACACAATCTCGGTCTATCTCTATTTCTATACTACTTTCCCTACTCGTGTCTCGCATCTTTCACTACTTAGTTCTCTATCACTTTAAATTATAGTGGAAAGATAGTTATCTTATGATGGCTATGATCTATATATATTTAAGAGAGTTAGTATAGATCTTTAAGAAGATGTAAATATATTAGATGAGTTTGAAATATGTAGGTGTAGAAGAGACGGGGAATGTAGAGGTGCGAAGATAGAGTGAGAGTAGGCGAGAGAGAGGAAAAGAACTGGAGAAGAGATGGAGAGAGGGGAGAGAGGGGTCGAGAGATGGAGAGAGATGTGGACACATCTTTAGGGGAGATCATGATGGTAGATTTGAAGATCAGTGAATATAGATGCGATAGGTTCAACAGAGGTGAGAGATATGTAATAGAGCTGGAGAGTGTCTCTTTATAGAGGTCCCCTCTCTGATTATATACCTGGAAGGCTTTGGGCAATCTGTGATATCTTTAGCATCATTGCACATAGAGAATTGGCTCTATGTCTCACTATTCGTACTCTATTGTGCCCGAGCTTTTTCAGCTCTCTCTGCCTCTCATCTTCTCTCCCATGCTCTCTCATTCTCTAGATCTCGCAATCATCTCTCATTCTTTGCGCCTCTCTTTTATCTCTTCTTCCCTCATCTCCCTCTCTTTGTCTCTCTCTCTTTCTTTGCTCTTTCTCTGTCCCTCTCTTACTCGAAGTCTGTCTCTCTCGCTGTTACCTCTCCCTCTCTTTCTTTTCTTCTCTCGTGTCTCGCTTCTTTCTCTCTCTTTCTCTCTTTCGCTCTCTCTCTCTCTCCTTTCACTCTTTTATGTCTCTCTTCTCTTTCTCTTTCTCTCTCTCTTTCCCTCTCTTTCTCTCTCTTTCCCTTTCTTTCTCTTTCCCTCTATTTCTTTCTCTTTCCCTCTCTTTCTCTTTCTCTCTCCCTCTTTCTCTCTTTCTTCTCTCTCTTTCTCTCTCTTTTCTTCTCTCTCTCTCTCTGTCTTTCTCTTCTCTTTCCTGTGCTCTTTCTATCTGTCTCTCTTTCTGCCTCTCTTTCTCTTTCTCTCTTTCTCTCTCTTTCCCTCTCTCTGTCTTCTCTCTCTTTCTCTCTCTTTCCTATCTCTCTCTCCTTTTTCTCTCCTTTCTCTTCTTTTCTCTCCTCTTTCAGTCTCTCTGTTCCATCTTTCTCTCTCTCTCTCTTTCTCTCTTCTTCTCCTTCCTTGTCCTCTCTTTTACTATCTTTCTCTCCCTCTTTATCTCTCCCTCTCTTTCCCTCTCTTCCTCTCTCTCTCTCTCTTGTGCCTCTCCATCTCTCTCCCTCTTTCTCTCAAATCCCTCTCTCTTCGTCTCTTTGTCTCTTTCTCTCTCCTTCTCTCATCATACCATCTCTCTCTCTTCTCTCTCTCCATCTCAATCTCTTTCTCAGTCTTTTGCACTATGTCGTCTTCGTCTTCTCTAGTCTCTTTCCCTCTCATTTCTCTCTCTCTCTTATCTCTCTCCCTACCTTGTTGTACTCTCTCTTCCCTCGTCTCATCTCTCAGTACCATCTGCTCTCTTTTCTCCCTCGCCCCATCTCTGGTCGTGTCTCTGATCTGTGTGTTTGTCTGACTGAGTCATCACTTCATCTTCCCTCTGTCTCTCATCATCTCTCTCTCTCATCTCTTCTCTTCTCTCTCACGTCTCCCATGTCCCCTCCTGGGTTCCCTCTCCCCTCTTCTCTCTATCCTCTGTCGCGCTATGGCGCGCGCGTGTGTTGGCGAGAATTTGATGTGTTGTGTGAGTGAGTGAGTAGTGTGTTGGTGTGGTGAAAACGTTGCGTGCAATGTATGCCTAAGTGTATTGAGGGTATCACCGGAGATCACTTTGTTTCGTTGGCGGGAAAATTTTTTTTTTTTTTTTTTTTTTTGTTTTTCAACTTCCCTGCCTCGACTGGTCCGACATACAAGGTGAAGTCCAACGTCCACCTACCCGTGCTGCATCACAGGTTCCTGACAATATCCAAGACCTTGGTCTGAACATCAAGGTGAAGTCCACGTCCACCTACCCTGTGCTGCACCACATGTTTCCTGACCTTGGTCCGACATCAAAGTGAAGTCCACGTCCACCTACCCTTTGCTGCACCACAATGTTCCTGACCTATCCAAGACCTGGGGGGGGGGGGGGGGGGGGAGGAGGGAGGAGGGGGTGTTCTTGAGCAGATGGGGTGGGGGGGGGGACCTTTCCCACAAGAGGAGTCAACCCCCTTGGATCCTGTTCCTGACCAACCATCATCCATTAGGCCAGTAACAGAGACATTCCTATGGCTGGTCCCAGACCATGACATTGTTGTCCTGTAATACCAGATTTCACCCACCACACAACGCAGATCCAGCGGACTGTCCCGCAGTACAGCAAAGCCGACTGGCCCAAGTTACGTGCTGCTGCCAGACAGCTGTCAGAGTCCATCACCACCACCTACAGTGCAAATAGCAACACTGAAGTTATATGGACCCATCTGAAAGAAGGCCTCCACTCGGCTGTCAGTTCTTTCGTGCTACACATCACTCTCCGACCAAAAAATAGCAAGCCCTGGGTCGACATTGAGACCAAAAAGCTGATCAGGCGGAGAGACCGTCTCTACAAGCGGTGGAAGAAGACGGGAGATGAAAGCGTCCACCACCAAGTCAAAGTGCTGAAGCGGACACATCCAAAGAAGACTGCGACGAGCCTACTGGACCTTCACCGAAAACCTGGCAACAGACACCACCGAAACCAGCCCTAAGCCCAAGAAGTCCTTTTGGACTTGCATCAAGGCTCGGAGAACAGAAGCGGCCAACGTTTCCCCATTAAAGGTGGACGGCAAGCTGGTTACTGACGCCAAGGACAAAGCTGAAACTCTCAACACCCAGTTTCGCTCAGCCTTCAGCAGCAACACTCCATGCTCTGGCGAAGACTTTAAGGAATGGACTGGTCTGGACCTGAATCCCCGAGGCCCTACTTGCCACTCAGTCATCATTTCACTGCCTGGTGTCAAGAAACTTCTGCAAGAACTGGACCCCAGCAAAGCGCCAGGCCTGGATGGAATCAGCCCCAGACTGCTGAAAGAGTTAGCAGATGAGCTTGCTCCTGCCCTGACGCTCCTCTACCAGTCTTCAGTGAACACCGGCATTGTACCAGAGGACTGGAAGATGGCAAATGTGACGCCTATTTTCAAAAAGGGTGAAAGGTACAGACCGGAAAATTACCGTCCCATTTCACTTACCAGCGTGCACTGCAAAATCCTCGAGCACATCCTAGTCAGTAAGATAATGGGTTTCGCCGAGGCAAACAAAATCCTGAGGGAGGAGCAGCATGGCTTCAGGAAAGGTCGTTCTTGTGAGAGCCAGATTCTCGGGCTTGTGGACGAGTTCACTTACAACATGGAGAGCAGGCAAGCAGACGGACGTCTTGGTGATGGATTTCTCCAAGGCGTTCGATAAAGTCAACCACTCCCTGCTGGTCCACAAGCTCCGACAGTATGGCATCACCGGTCAGATCAACTCCTGGATCAGCAACTTCCTCACGGACAGGAAACAAGCGGTGGTTGTGGACGGCGCCAAATCGGAAACAATCCCAGTAGAGTCAGGAGTCCCCCAGGAATCAGTGTTAGGGCCTACCCTTTTCCTGCTCTACATAAATGATCTCCCTGAAAAACTGTCCTCAACCTCCAGGCTCTTTGCTGACGACACCCTGTGCCATAAGACCATGGAGTCTCAGAGAGACCAGGCCTCTCTTCAGCAAGATCTGGACCGCATGGCTGACAAGAGAGATAGAGAGAGAGAGAGAGAGAGCAGAAATCGAGATAATAAAAACAGAAAAAGACAGAAAAAGGAAGGCAGACAGATGATATGGTTCTTTTTCTTTGAAATTACAAGGACATTTACATCTTAACCCACCTTGCACGTTCTTCCATCCACCCTCTATCCTCTATTCATTCGGTGACATCCCTCTTTATGCTAAATTTGTTACTTTAAAGTATTGTACAATGATTGGTTGACATCATGCACATGTAGCCATAGTACAGTGAAGGCTGTACAATGATTGGTTGACATCATGTACCAATCGTAAGTGAGAGCTGTCCAATGATTGGTTGACATCATGTAGCCAATAGTACAGTGAGAGCTGTAACAATGATTGGTTGACATCATGTAGCCATATACAGTGAGAGCTGTACAATGATTGGTTGACATCATGTATACCATAGTACAGTGAGAGCTGTACAATGATTTGTTTACATTCATGTAGCCAATAGTACAGGGGTGGAGAGCTGTACAAATGCTTTGGTTCACATCATGTAGCCAAATAGTCAGTGAGAGCTGTACAATGAGTGGTTTGACTCATTAGGCCAATAGTACAGTGATAGCTGTACAATGATTGGTTGACATCATGTAGGCCAATAGTACAGTAGAAGCTGTACATATTGGCTGACATCATGTAGCCCAATAGTACAGTGAGAGCTGTACAATTGATTGGTGACATCATAATAGCCAATAGTGCCAGTCAGAGCTGGTCAATTGATTGGTTGACATCATGTAGCCAATAGTTACAGATGAGAGCTGTAACAATGATTGGTTGACATCAGTACGCCATAGTACAGTGAGAGCTGTACAATGATTGTTGACA
>CM065690.1:60737839-60756069 GCA_017654935.2 Phymorhynchus buccinoides | reverse complement strand
CTGGTCAACTGCAGTCAGATTTCTGATGACAGTCGTAGGCAATCAGCCCAATGAGAAACATCTCCACGTGACCCACTTCAAAGCAGACGACAATGGAAGCCAAATTTGAATTGAAGAAGGTGTTGGTGACTTTTCTGGGCCTATTATATCAACAACAAAGAAACGCACACAGCTTCTATGACGTTTAATTTGATCGGAATAGACCTTGCAATGGAATTTACATTCGAAAAGAGACCAAAAGACTCGGCTTTTACGTAAACATTCTCTTTTTTGACTACGAATAAGCCAATCTGATCCGTGATTCAAAATCGCTAGTCTATTGTCGAAATTGGTGTGTTGTTTGTCTTGAAGAGAACCCAAACGCAGTTATTGTCTGTTCTTCAGACTGTATGAACGGTCCGCATAGAAGCAGTACAGGGCTCCCAGGGACCCCCCATTTGGGGGTCTATGAAGCACTAAATTCTAAAGGACTTTCTAAAGAAGTGCAGGGGTCCAGGGATGCACTAGAAAAAATCTTTTTAGCTTCGCTACTGCCACTTGGAGTGGGACCCCTCTATCCCGCCTCTAGGACCCTCTATTCTGTAAGAAGGAGTCACTGGGACCCCTTGTTTTGTCGGGACTATTGGCCTTTCGTGTTATCATATCTTACTAGCAATCGCCCCGTGGCAGTTTTAGCCCCGATGCAGTATTTTAAACAATACTGGAGGCAATGCCCGGAGGAAGTGCTAAGCCAGTAAAAGTCCCGATTTTTTATAATCAGATCGTGTAGTGGTTATCCCCCTGTAATCTCCACTGCAGAAATACAACAACAAATACACGACAAGTGCAAGTGACGTTAGTTTATTCCAAGAGACAAACAAAACTACTGATATTTCTGCGAACCGCAGCCTTTTATCAACACAGACAAACAATTAAACAGCAACAGCAAATATAGCAAAAGGAGCAAAAAGCAGCACAAACAGAAGGAGCAAAAACCTCAAGATAAAAAACGGACCAACACAATACTTCCCTCTACGTCCAAACTCAAACATACAAAACCAGCATCCAGCTTCTAGAGCTATGAGGCCTAAGTGGCGACAGGATTGTTTTAGACTACTACTAGTAGAAGTCTAAGGCCACAGATCACCCAACTCGTAGTGCTTGTACATCATATGTTACAAGTGACGTAATAATACCGAATAGGGGTTGGTGGTTATTAGTCTGTTATGTAGGCTTAGTGGCGACTGCATGTGGTTCACTCCCTCCCCCCATCTCTCTCTCCCTCAAATACACACACATACACTAATACATATACTGTACAAAACATGTCACAGTCTATGCACCACATACGGGTCTAAAACATGTCCACAGTCTACACACACAACATACACATACACACACAAACATTCTGGTACAAACATGTCCACATGCTTGCGTGGCACACACACAGGCACTAGCAGCAGTGTGCGCTGTTTCAGTTGTTACTTTTTTCCTGTTATATTCTTTTCCAGTAACCGGGAGTAGGGGATGGGGGCAGCGGGGTGGGTTTAGGGGGTGGGGTGGGGGGTGGGGGGTTGATAATAAGCTGATCACACAGACGTTAAGACGCTAGATCACCAGCCGGTGGCATATTTTTGGCTGCAGTGCTTCAACCCTCGCAGCAGTAACGAACCTGACCTTGACTTTTGACCAGTTATCTTCATCAAACCTGGCCCGGTAACCTTATTACCTTCCGCATGACAACATTTTAGAGTCCTAGATTCACCCTTCCAAACATTCTCAATGCCAGCTAGGTGCTTGGAAGCATTTTCGGCTCCACTGCTGAAACCTTGACCTTTAGATTCCTTAGACCTATGAGCAAGCATATTTGAGCATCCTAGATTCCTTCATTTAACATGTCCCCGGTAGCTCGGCAGTATTTGCGGCTTCAGTGACCTTAGACCTTAACCTATGACCTTCATTCGAGCTTGGTCTAGATTACCCTTAATATCTTTCTGCGTGCAAAATGTGAACTTGTACGTCCTTCCATTCAAACGTTATCATGTTAACATAATCAGCCAGTTAGATAGCCAGATAGGTACAGAATTCTCTGAAAACATTACCAGCTTCGGTGAGGTTTGCTACGCGGCTGGTAAAAATGAAGACACATGACATGAGTGCAGAGAAAAGCAATCAAATATTAGGGACAGGGCCTGGGTATATGCAACTGCTACTGTATGTATCTTAGTGTAGCAACCAAATTAAATCAGTTTCAGCTTTAGAAACATGCAATACAACATGCTTTAAAACTTTCTTAGCCAAAAATAAATGCCCTTCAGAAGATCAGCTACTACTGGAATTCCATCTGTCTACAACATTTCTAATAGAGGCAGGTCACAATTAACGATGGTAGGCCTATATGATTGTTGTGTGCTATGCCACAAGAGAGACTGTGAATGATTTAAGCAGTTACAGTTATAAATTGTGCAAGATTATGCTGTGTGCTCCTTCAAAAAAAAAGAAAAAATGGCGCTGTGCTCACGGTGACGCGCTCTCCAGATGGGGGCAGCCCAAATTTCACAGACAAAAACTCTCTAATTAGAATATACTGATTACGAGCACACACACACACACCACACACACAACACACACACACCCACACACACACACACACACGCACACACACACACACACACACACACACCTCTCCCTCACATACATACACACACACTCTCACATACATACATACATACACACACACACACTCACACATACACACACACACACTGACGCACACACACTGACACACACACACACACACTGACACACAGACACACACACGTGCGCGCGTATAATGCATACACAAACACGCGTACAATACACACACACACATAGTACACAAGGACAATAAATCGTGCTGCAAGTGTCAAATAAGTTATGTTTTAAAGCCAGTCAACTTGAAATCCCTAGACTGTAGTCACAGTAGTGAATGCATGGCAATTAACCAACGAAGCATGCTCCAGATAATTACTGATCATAAATTCTTCAGCTGAACGGCAAACAAGGATCTATTTAGAAAGATATAATGGAAAAACATGCTTTGGGCAATATTTTAACTCTCTTAAAAATTTATCAAAGTCTATTCATTATTGCGTTTCAACAAAATTCATTTTGATCATGATCTCTTAAAATAGACTAAATCACGTGAACACCATATATGGAAATAGGCATGACCTAGGTCATGACTGATGTAAATTGCGTACAACCAAGCGTCGTACTGTGTGAGGGCGTAACAAGGCTACGACTCTATGACGTCATTTTTCAACTTGTTTCCTACGACTGGAGTTGGAGTGTCTGAGCCGACCTTTAGGATCTAATATGCAGGAAGATTTATTAGCACCCTTGCTGGCAGCGGTTATTTTGGCTCTACATGAGCAGATTAGCACATTGTGTGACTCGTGATTGTAAAGCGCTTAGAGCTTGGTCTGTTTTTTATGACATGCACATATAACTGTATGTAGCAAGACATAACTGTACATTAGATAACTGTATGTAGCAAGACATAACTGTACATTAGATAACTATATGTAGCAAGACATAACTGTACATTAGATAACTATATGTAGCAAGACATAACTACATTAGATAACTATATGTAGCAAGACATAACTGTACATTAGATAACTATATGTAGCAAGACATAACTGTACATTAGATAACTATATGTAGCAAGACATAACTGTACATTAGATAACTATATTATGTAGCAAGACATAACTGTACATTAGATAGGTAAAAAAACAAGGTGAAGGGAAAAGTACCTGAGAGGGGGGGGGCAACCGACGTTTCGTGTCATAAACACTTCGACTGGGAATGCAGGAAAAAGTTGAATGGAAGGCTTTTTTATATTTGAACTTTTTCCTGCATTCCCAGTCGAAGTGTTTATGACACGAAACGTCGGTTGCCCCCCCCTCTCAGGTACTTTTCCCTTCACCTTGTTTTTTTGACCTATTCATTTCAAAAGTACAGCAGTCACTACTTCATCTTTTTTGTGTACATTAGATAACTATGTAGCAAAACATAACTGTACATTAGATAACCTATTAGCAAGACATAACTGTACATTAGATAACCAATAAAAGCTAATGTAGTTGGATTCATTAATGGTAATAGCGGTCTTAGGGTGACGTCACAAAGGGGCCTGTTTCTCACAGAAACCACCACCTGCAAAGGTGTTTCCCATCATTTTATGTTAGGGGGGGGTGGGGGGGGGGGGGTCTGAAGTACATGTGTGCCAAAGGGCATGCTTTAAACCTAATTTGCAAATTACCTCACATATTATTCCATTAACGGATGGACTAAAAACAGTGGCAACATTAAAGCATGTGAGGATTCTCTCCCCCCCCCCCCCCCCAGGCAGGCAACATTAGGGTCTATAAAAGTCTGGCAACATTAAAGCCATGTGAGGATTCCCCACCACCCCCCCCCCCCCACCCCCCCCCCAAGGCAGGCAACATTTAGGGTTCTATAAGAGTCTGGCAACATCCTCCTTGCATTGCTAAGTAAATGTCCGAAATAGGAACACGGTCTGCTCCACTGTTTTTGACTTATTCCAGATTGAAGTGTTGCTGCTGTGTGCTTTCAGCCAGTCATGTCAGTGAGTTTGTTGCTGTGTGCTTTCAGCCAGTCATGTCAGTGAGTTTGTTGCTGTGTGATTTCAGCCAGTCATGTCAGTGAGTTTGTTGGTGTTTTGTGCTTTCAGCCAGTCATGTCAGTGAGTTTGTTGGTGTGCTTTGTGCCTTTCAGCTATGTGCTTTCAGCCAGTCATGTCAGTGAGTTTGTTGCTATGTGCTTTCAGCCAGTCATGTCAGTGAGTTTGTTGCTATGTGCTTTGCCAGTCATGTCAGTGAGTTTGTTGCTATGTGCTTTCAGCCAGTCATGTCAGTGAGTTTGTTGTTGTGTGCTTTCAGCCAGTCATGTCAGTGAGTTTGTTGGTGTTTTGTGCTTTCAGCCAGTCATGTCAGTGAGTTTGTTTGTGTGCTTTCAGCCAGTCATGTCAGTGAGTTTGTTGCCAGTCATGTGTGCTTTCAGCCAGTCATGTCAGTGAGTTTGTTGGTGTTTTGTGCTTTCAGCCAGTCATGTCAGTGAGTTTGTTGCTGTGTGCTTTCAGCCAGTCATGTCAGTGAGTTTGTTGGTGTGTGATTTCAGCCAGTCATGTCAGTGAGTTTGTTGGTGTGTGATTTCAGCCAGTCATGTCAGTGAGTTTGTTGCTGTGTGCTTTCAGCCAGTCATGTCAGTGAGTTTGTTGCTGTTTGCTTTCAGCCAGTCATGTCAGTGAGTTTGTTGCTGTGTGCTTTCAGCCAGTCATGTCAGTGAGTTTGTTGGTGTGTGCTTTCAGCCAGTCATGTCAGTGAGTTTGTTGCTGTGTGCTTTCAGCCAGTCTTGTCAGTGAGTTTGTTGGTGTTTTGTGCTTTCAGCCAGTCATGTCAGTGAGTTTGTTGCTGTTTTGTGCTTTCAGCCAGTCATGTCAGTGAGTTTGTTGGTGTTTTGTGCTTTCAGCCAGTCATGTCAGTGAGTTTGTTGGTGTTTTGTGCTTTCAGCTAGTCGTGTCAGTGAGTTTGTTGCTGTGTGCTTTCAGCCAGTCATGTCAGTGAGTTTGTTGCTGTTTTGTGCTTTCAGCCAGTCATGTCAGTGAGTTTGTTGCTGTGTGCTTTCAGCCAGTCATGTCAGTGAGTTTGTTGGTGTGTGTTTCAAACAGAACAACCGCAGTCACATGACCAGGGACGCCAAGCAAGCTGCCAAACTGGAGAAAAAGCTCAAAATCATCCTGGGGGGATATCAGGTATTGTTCGCAGTTGTCTTCTTCTTTAAAAATAATTAAAATAATAATTAAATAATTATTCGAGAGATTTTTTCTGAAAACAAAATTTTAAGCTGTAGCTGACAACAATAAACAGTGAATGCTGTTTGTGGAATGCCAATATAGAAATGATGATGATCCAGTGTACAATATAGAAATGATGATGATCCAGTGTACAATATAGAAATGATGATGGTCCAGTGTACAATATAGAAATGATGATGGTCCAGTGTACAATATAGAAATGATGATGATCCAGTGTACAATATAGAAATGATGATGATCCAGTGTACAATATAGAAATGATGATGATCCAGTGTACAATATAGAAATGATGATGGTCCAGTGTACAATATAGAAATGATGATGGTCCAGTGTACAATATAGAAATGATGATGATCCAGTGTACAATATAGAAATGATGATCCAGTGTACAATATAGAAATGATAGAAATGATGATCCAGTGTACAATATAGAAATGATGATGGATCCAGTGTACAATATAGAAATGATGATGGTCCAGTGTACAATATAGAAATGATGATGGTCCAGTGTACAATATAGAAATGATGATGGTCCAGTGTACAATATAGAAATGATGATGGTCCAGTGTACAATATAGAAATGATGATGATCCAGTGTACAATATAGAAATGATGATGATCCAGTGTACAATATAGAAATGATGATGATGTTCCAGTGTACAATATAGAAATGATGATGATCCAGTGTACAATATAGAAATGATGATGATCCAGTGTACAATATAGAAATGATGATGGTCCAGTGTACAATATAGAAATGATGATGGTCCAGTGTACAATATAGAAATGATGATGATCCAGTGTACAATATAGAAATGATGATGATGGTCCAGTGTACAATATAGAAATGATGATGATCCAGTGTACAATATAGAAATGATGATGATCCAGTGTACAATATAGAAATGATGATCCAGTGTACAATATAGAAATGATGATGGTCCAGTGTACAATATAGAAATGATGATGATCCAGTGTACAATATAGAAATAGAAATGATGATGGTCCAGTGTACAATATAGAAATGATGATGATCCAGTGTACAATATAGAAATGATGATGATCCAGTGTACAATATAGAAATGATGATCCAGTGTACAATATAGAAATGATGATGGTCCAGTGTACAATATAGAAATGATGATCCAGTGTACAATATAGAAATGATGATGGTGATCCAGTGTACAATATAGAAATGATGATGTTCCAGTGTACAATATAGAAATGATGATGTTCCAGTGTACAATATAGATGATGATGATCCAGTGTACAATATAGAAATGATGATGTTCCAGTGTACAATATAGTGTACAAATGATGATGGTCCAGTGTACAATATAGAAATGATGATGATCCAGTGTACAATATAGAAATGATGATGTCCAGTGTACAATATAGAAATGATGATCCAGTGTACAATATAGAAATGATGATGGTCCAGTGTACAATATAGAAATGATGATGATCCAGTGTACAATATAGAAATGATGATGGTCCAGTGTACAATATAGAAATGATGATGGAGGTGATCCAGTGTATTGACTGACAGTGTACGGCACATGCCTTCTGTCTGTGGATTTTCTGGCCATTTCTTTGATTTTGTATTGCATTATACTGTTGTAGTACATTGCATTGTACTGTTGTAGTACATTGCATTGTACTGTTGTAGTACATTGCATTGTACTGTTGTAGTACATTGCATTGTACTGTTGTAGTACATTGCATTGTACTGTTGTAGTACATTGCATTGTACTGTTGTAGTACATTGCATTGTACTGTTGTAGTACATTGCATTGTACTGTGTTGTATGATATTGTACTGTTGTAGTACATTGCATTGTACTGTGTTGTATGATATTGTACTGTTGTAGTACATTGCATTGTACTGTGTTGTATGATATTGTACTGTTGTAGTACAATGCATTGTACTGTGTTGTATTGTTGTATGATATTGTACTGTTGTAGTACATTGCATTGTACTGTTGTTGTACATGATATTGTACTGTTGTAGTACATTGCATTGTACTGTTGTAGTACATTGCATTGTACTGTTGTAGTACATTGCATTGTACTGTTGTAGTACATTGCATTGTACTGTTGTAGTACATTGCATTGTACTGTTGTAGTACATTGCATTGTACTGTTGTAGTACATTGCATTGTACTGTGTTGTATGATATTGTACTGTTGTAGTACATTGCATTGTACTGTGTTGTATGATATTGTACTGTTGTAGTACATTGCATTGTACTGTGTTGTATGATATTGTACTGTGTTGTATAATGCTGTACTGTGTTGTATTGTATTGTATGATATTGTACTGTTGTAGTACATTGCATTGTACTGTTGTAGTACATTGCATTGTACTGTTGTAGTACATTGCATTGTACTGTTGTAGTACATTGCATTGTACTGTTGTAGTACATTGCATTGTACTGTTGTAGTACATTGCATTGTACTGTTGTAGTACATTGCATTGTACTGTGTTGTATGATATTGTACTGTTGTAGTACATTGCATTGTACTGTGTTGTATGATATTGTACTGTTGTAGTACATTGCATTGTACTGTGTTGTATGATATTGTACTGTGTTGTATAATACTGTACTGTGTTGTATTGTATTGTATGATATTGTACTGTTGTAGTACATTGCATTGTACTGTGTTGTATGATATTGTACTGTGTTGTATAATATTGTACTGTGTTGTATAATACTGTACTGTGTTGTATGATATTGTACTGTGTTGTATAATATTGTACTGTGTTGTATAATGCTGTACTGTGTTGTATTGTATTGTATGATATTGTACTGTGTTGTATTGTATTGTATGATATTATACTGTTGTAGTACATTGCATTGTACTGTGTTGTATGATATTGTACTGTGTTGTATAATGCTGTACTGTGTTGTATTGTATTGTACTGTGTTGTATAATATTGTACTGTGTTGTATAATGCTGTACTGTGTTGTGTATTGTATTGTATTGTATGATATTGTACTGTTGTAGTACATTGCATTGTACTGTGTTGTATGATATTGTACTGTGTTGTATAATATTGTACTGTGTTGTATAATACTGTACTGTGTTGTATGATATTGTACTGTGTTGTATAATATTGTACTGTGTTGTATAATACTGTACTGTTTTGTATTGTATTGTATGATATTATACTGTTGTAGTACATTGCATTGTACTGTGTTGTATGATATTGTACTGTCTTGTATAATACTGTACTGTTTTGTATTGTATTGTATGATATTGTACTGTTGTATTGCGTTGTATGATATTGTATTGTGTCAACAGTCTCGTGCCCAGGGCCTGATGAAGCAGATGACAGACCTCAGTGACCAGTTAGAACAGACCTACCTGGAGAGGAACACCTTTGACAACCTCAGGCAACACGAGATCGGCGCCATTCCTAAGCGCATGGAGGTCAGTACGTCAATAGTCTGTCAGTCAGTGTGTTAATATGTTAGTAAGTTATTCAGTCACTCAACACGAGATTGGTGCCATTCCTAAACGCACAACGGCTTGAAAGTGAATGCTAGGTAACTAAATAGATCAATTCTATTTCTAATGTTGTTTCCAAGGCCTCGTGCACAGTTAAATGCAGAAATCCCACGCACAATCCGTAAATAAGTAAAGGAAAGAAGGGTCAAAATGGACAGATTAGGGGAAATACGGACACATGCGCAAATCTTTTTCCCTTCTTTCTTTTACTTATTTACAGATTGCGCACAGAATCTCTGCATGTATGTGTACGTCCCCCTAGGCTTATATAACGGAAGAAAAGCTTCAGCTTCAGCGTCTGGGGGCTTGACCCAGGTCCCCGCTTTCAGCCTTACTGTATGTGTACGTCCCCCTAGGCTTAGATAACGGAAGAACAATTCAGCGTCTGGGGGCTTGACCCAGGTCCCCGCTTCCAGCCTTGTTCATGATTCCTAAATCCCTTGTAGCCTGTTTCTGTACTGTGTCCACTTCATGAAGAATGAGATGTGTACTGATGTGCTGTGTTGTTTGTGGTTACTGATGTGTTGTTTGTGGTTACTGATGTGCTGTGTTGTCTGTGGTTACTGATGTGCTGTGTTGTTTGTGGTTACTGATGTGCTGTGTTGTTTGTGGTTACTGATGTGCTGTGTTGTTTGTGGTTACTGATGTGCTGTGTTGTCTGTGGTTACTGATGTGCTGTGTTATTTGTGGTTACTGATGTGCTGTGTTATTTGTGGTTACTGATGTGCTGTGTTGTTTGTGGTTACTGATGTGCTGTGTTGTTTGTGGTTACTGATGTGCTGTGTTGTTTGTGGTTACTGATGTGCTGTGTTGTTTGTGGTTACTGATGTGCTGTGTTGTTTGTGGTTACTGATGTGCTGTGTTATTTGTGGTTACTGATGTGCTGTGTTGTTTGTGGTTACTGATGTGCTGTGTTGTTTGTGGTTACTGATGTGCTGTGTTATTTGTGGTTACTGATGTGCTGTGTTGTTTGTGGTTACTGATGTGCTGTGTTGTTTGTGGTTACTGATGTGCTGTGTTGTTTGTGGTTACCTATGTGCTGTGTTGTTTGTGGTTACTGATGTGCTGTGTTGTTTGTGGTTACTGATGTGTTGTTTGTGGTTACTGATGTGCTGTGTTGTTTGTGGTTACTGATGTGCTGTGTTGTTTGTGGTTACTGATGTGCTGTGTTGTTTGTGGTTACTGATGTGCTGTGTTGTTTGTGGTTACTGATGTGCTGTGTTGTTTGTGGTTACTGATGTGCTGTGTTGTTTGTGGTTACTGATGTGCTGTGTTGTTTGTGGTTACTGATGTGCTGTGTTTGTGGTTACTGATGTGCTGTGTTGTTTGTGGTTACTGATGTGTTGTCTGTGGTTACTGATGTGCTGTGTTGTTTGTGTGTACAGTGCTGAGATGTGTACTGATGTGCTGTGTTGTCTGTGGTTACTGATGTGCTGTGTTGTTTGTGGTTACTGATGTGCTGTGTTGTTTGTGGTTACTGATGTGCTGTGTTGTTTGTGGTTACTGATGTGTTGTTTGTGGTTACTGACGTGCTGTGTTGTTTGTGGTTACTGGTGTGCTGTGTTGTCTGTGGTTACTGATGTGTTGTTTGTGGTTTCTGATGTGCTGTGTTGTTTGTGTGTACAGTGCTGAGATATGTGCTGTGTTGTTTGTGGTTACTGATGTGCTGTGTTGTTTGTGGTTACTGATGTGCTGTGTTTGTGGTTACTGATGTGCTGTGTTGTTTGTGGTTACACTGATGTGCTGTGTGCTGTGTTTGATGTGCTGTGTTGTTTGTGGTTACTGATGTGTTGTTTGTGGTTACTGATGGTTACTGATGTGCTGTGTTGTTTGTGGTTACTGATGTGCTGTGTTGTTTGTGTGTACAGTGCTGAGATGTGTACTGATGTGCTGTGTTGTTTGTGGTTACTGATGTGCTGTGTTGTTTGTGTGTCAGTCACTGAAGGAGGATGTTCAGCGTCAGATGGACAGAGAGCGGGAGCTGCAGAAGAGATACAGCGAGCTGCAGCACAAACGGGACATCAACTACCGATGAAGCAACACATCAACTACCGATGAAACAACACATCAACTACCGACGAAGCAACACATCAACTACCGATGAAGCAACACATCAACTACCGATGAAACAACACATCAACTACCGATGAAGCAACACATCAACTACCGATGAAACAACACATCAACTACCGATGAAACAACACATCAACTACCGATGAAGCAACACATCAACTACCGATGAAGCAACACATCAACTACCGATGAAGCAACACATCAACTACCGATGAAACAACACATCAACTACCGATGAAACAACACATCAACTACCGATGAAACAACACATCAACTACCGATGAAGCAGTACAGGATGCACCAGTCGTTTGGGGGGGGGGGGGGTCCTATTTTTTTGTCTTGAAAGAATTGTTCCTGGAGTTAATCATTGCATTTTGGTAAAGGTAAAGATGTACCCACCCCCCACCCACCCCCTGCATTTCTCGGTTAATTCCATTTTTCCATTTTTGCCTTTCTTACCAAACATAAAGCTGTATTTTATGAACCTTTTCAGCTAATTATCTTTTTGGAATAATAACCCTACCCCTCCCCTATAAGACGAAAAAATGCAATGAACCACGACTGTGACAAATACTGTGGTGTACTGCAGTACATGGGGGGGGGGGGGGGGGGGGGGGGGTGGGGGGGGGGGGGGGGGGGGGGGGGGGGGGGGGGGGGGGTCCTATTGGATAATGGCCTTTATCATGACTGCAATTAATTATTGAACAAAGATAATTAGCTGAAAATGTTCATAAAATACAGCTTTATGTTTGGTAAGAAAGGCAAAAACGAAAAAAATGGAATTAACCAAGAAATGTAGGGAGGGTGGCACAGTGGTATCGCGTTCGCTTCGTGTCAAGTAAACCCGAGTTCGAACCTGGGTACAGGGGATTTTTTCCTCTCATTTTGCACTAGGCCTTACGGTCTGAACGTGGAGTCTTTCGGATGAGACGATAAACCGAGGTCCCGTGTGCCCATGCACTTAGCATACGTTAAACCCAGTGGCAACGAAAAAGTTGTCATTTGGTCAAAATGTAACCCCCCCCCCCCCCCCCCCCCCATCATCAGTGACAAAAATCGCATGCCAAATTTTTTTTAAAACAAAAAATGGGTGGCGCGCCTCTGGCTGCGACGCGCTCTCCACGTGGGAGCAACCCGAATTTCACAGAGACTCCTCTGTGACTATAAAGTACCTAATAATAATAAAAATAATAAAAATAATATAATACCTAATAAAAATACATCTTGACCTTTACCATTGCATTTTTTTATCAACAGCATCAATGTTAGCTACTGTACATAATTAAAAAAGTGTTGTTTAAAAGAGCTTGTGTGTTTCTTTTTAAAGAGAGAAAAAGAGAGATGTGTGTGTCATTTTTAAGTTGCAAGGGTGTGTCGTTTCAGAGCATTCTTTTTTAGTTGGGCCATTAACTCAAATGGCCTTTAACTGGTTGACATCATGTAGCCAATAGTACAGTGAGAGCTGTACAATGATTGGTTGACATCATGTAGCCAATAGTACAGTGAGAGCTGTACAATGATTGGTTGACATCATGTAGCCAATAGTACAGTGAGAGCTGTACAATGATTGGTTGACATCATGTAGCCAATAGTACAGTGAGAGCTGTACAATGATTGGTTGACATCATGTAGCCAATAGTACAGTCAGAGCTGTACAATGATTGGTTGACATCATATAGCCAATAGTACAGTGAGAGCTGTACAATGATTGGTTGACATCATGTAGCCAATAGTACAGTGAGAGCTGTACAATGATTGGTTGACATCATGTAGCCAATAGTACAGTGAGAGCTGTACAATGATTGGTTGACATCATGTAGCCAATAGTACAGTGAGAGCTGTACAATGATTGGTTGACATCATGTAGCCAATAGTACAGTCAGAGCTGTACAATGATTGGTTGACATCATGTAGCCAATAGTACAGTGAGAGCTGTACAATGATTGGTTGACATCATGTAGCCAATAGTACAGTGAGAGCTGTACAATGATTGGTTGACATCATGTAGCCAATAGTACAGTGAGAGCTGTACAATGATTGGTTGACATCATGTAGCCAATAGTACAGTGAGAGCTGTACAATGATTGGTTGACATCATGTAGCCAATAGTACAGTGAGAGCTGTACAATGATTGGTTGACATCATGTAGCCAATAGTACATTGGTGACATCATGTTACAATGATTACAGTTGAGAGCTGTACAATGATTGGTTGACATCATGTAGCCAATAGTACAGTGAGAGCTGTACAATGATTGGTTGACATCATGTAGCCAATAGTACAGTGAGAGCTGTACAATGATTGGTTGACATCATGTAGCCAATAGTACAGTGAGAGCTGTACAATGATTGGTTGACATCATGTAGCCAATAGTACAGTGAGAGCTGTACAATGATTGGTTGACATCATGTAGCCAATAGTACAGTGAGAGCTGTACAATGATTGGTTGACATCATGTAGCCAATAGTACAGTGAGGGCTGTACAATGATTGGTTGACATCATAGCCAATAGTACAATAGTACAGTGATTGGCTGACATCATGTACAATGATTGGTTGACATCATGTAGCCAATAGTACAGTGAGAGCTGTACAATGATTGGTTGACATCATGTAGCCAATAGTACAGTGAGAGCTGTACAATGATTGGTTGACATCATGTAGCCAATAGTACAGTGAGAGCTGTACAATGATTGGTTGACATCATGTAGCCAATAGTACAGTGAGAGCTGTACAATGATTGGTTGACATCATGTAGCCAATAGTACAGTGAGAGCTGTACAATGATTGGTTGACATCATGTAGCCAATAGTACAGTGAGAGCTGTACAATGATTGGTTGACATCATGTAGCCAATAGTACAGTGAGAGCTGTACAATGATTGGTTGACATCATGTAGCCAATAGTACAGTGAGAGCTGTACAATGATTGGTTGACATCATGTAGCCAATAGTACAGTGAGAGCTGTACAATGATTGGTTGACACATGTAGCCAATAGTACAGTGAGAGCTGTACAATGATTGGTTGACATCATGTAGCCAATAGTACAGTGAGAGCTGTACAATGATTGGTTGACATCATGTAGCCAATAGTACAGTGAGAGCTGTACAATGATTGGTTGACATCATGTAGCCAATAGTACAGTGAGAGCTGTACAATGATTGGTTGACATCATGTAGCCAATAGTACAGTGAGAGCTGTACAATGATTGGTTGACATCATGTAGCCAATAGTACAGTGAGAGCTGTACAATGATTGGTTGACATCATGTAGCCAATAGTACAGTGAGAGCTGTACAATGATTGGTTGACATCATGTAGCCAATAGTACAGTGAGAGCTGTACAATGATTGGTTGACATCATGTAGCCAATAGTACAGTGAGAGCTGTACAATGATTGGTTGACATCATGTAGCCAATAGTACAGTGAGAGCTGTACAATGATTGGTTGACATCATGTAGCCAATAGTACAGTGAGAGCTGTACAATGATTGGTTGACATCATGTAGCCAATAGTACAGTGAGAGCTGTACAATGATTGGTTGACATCATGCAGCCAATAGTACAGTGAGAGCTGTACAATGATTGGTTGACATAATGTAGCCAATAGTACAGTGAGAGCTGTACAATGATTGGTTGACATCATGTAGCCAATAGTACAGTGAGAGCTGTACAATGATTGGTTGACATCATGTAGCCAATAGTACAGTCAGAGCTGTACAATGATTGGTTGACATCATGTAGCCAATAGTACAGTGAGGGCTGTACAATGATTGGTTGACATATAGCCAATAGTACAGTGAGAGCTGTACAATGATTGGTTGACATCATGTAGCCAATAGTACAGTGAGAGGCTGTACAATGATTGGTTGACATCATGTACAATGATTGGTTGACATATAGCCAATAGTACAGTGAGAGCTGTACAATGATTGGTTGACATGTAGCCAATAGTACAGTGAGAGCTGTACAATGATTGGTTCACATCATGTAGCCAATAGTACAGTGAGAGCTGTACAATGATTGGTTGACATAATGTAGCCAATAGTACAGTGAGAGCTGTACAATGATTGGTTGACATCATATAGCCAATGGTACAGTGAGAGCTGTACAATGATTGGTTCACATCATGTAGCCAATAGTACAGTGAGAGCTGTACAATGATTGGTTGACATAATGTAGCCAATAGTACAGTGAGAGCTGTACAATGATTGGTTCACATCATGTAGCCAATAGTACAGTGATAGCTGTACAATGATTGGTTGACATCATGTTGCCAATAGTGCAGTCAGAGCTGTACAATGATTGGTTCACATCATGTAGCCAATAGTACAGTGAGAGCTGTACAATGATTGGTTCACATCATGTAGCCAATACAGGGGTGCCAGATGTCCGATTCAGATCGGAAATCTGATTTGAAATTTAGAGCAAAAGTAGGTTTCCGATCTAAGAGAAAAACAGTAGCGAAATTCCGTTCCGATCCGATCCGAGATAACTAGAAAGTCCTGTCCGATTCGGCCCAGCCAATCCGATTTTGAGCTTCGTGTTCAGAAAAGTCTGTGTGCACAAATCAAGGCCAGTAAACTACTAGCCCTTTCCGGCGCCTGCGCATTCCTGTCTGCAGTGCTATGTCTTGAAGAATTTCAGTAAAACGACCCTACCTATCGGCGGAAAGACTTCTTCCCGTGAGCTTACGTTCTCTCTTGGCTCAGGCGATTCCTTCAAACGATCGTGCCGAAGATTCAGCTCAGCAAAGTGAGATTCTTGGAGAGTGACGATTCTGAAATTGACGATAGACAAAGATGTAAAGAATAGATGGCGATCAACATCATGAACATGGTTGCAAGAAGAGACCGATGGCGTGAAATAGGAGTGGTGGAAGAAAGTCGATGTCCAGGCACTTGCTATTGCATGCCATGTTCTAAAACTCTTTGCGTACAGGAACAGAGAAAAAAAGACGATCGCCGCGCATGTAGCTGATCCTCAGCATAAAAAAAACTACTGTCGGTCCAAAACACTCGTACATTTGATGGGGCAAGCAAAACCACGCGTACAAAGACCAGTTTGAGCAATGGCATATCCGAGTTGAAGTGTGTTGTAAGCTGCTTTTTAGCAGAGCATTGCTTACCGTTTTCACTTTCTTCATCTCTTGTTGACTTCTCTAAACGGATGAGCAGTAACCCAGATCATTCCCCCCCCCCCCCCCCCCCCCCCCCACCCCCTCCCCCCCCCCCCCCCCCCCCCCCCCCTTTCTGTCTTTCTGTCTGACTTTGTCTGCTTTCCACCCTCTCAGTCTTACACACTTGCACACAATCACCACACACACACACACAAACACAACACAACACAACACACACTCAAAAGATTTCAAGTTCAAAATAAATGCTAAGATCAGCTAGAAAGTTTATACATTTTGTATGAATCTGTGCCTTTTTGCACCACCACATATTTGAACTTGAAGCGATTCTGCGTAGCAGAGGCACGGAATACTTGAAACCAAACACACACATAAGATCGTGCACACACGTTATTAACCTTATTCCACTGTTTGGTAGGACTAGATCACACAAATTCTAATGCGCTAAAACATGCACTCACTATTTTCTCTCTGTGTATCTCTCTTTCTTCCCCCCATCCCTCTCTCTCTATCTCTCTTTCTCAACAAGAATCCTGGTCTGTTATTATTATTACTCACTCTCTCTCTCTCTCTCTTTTTTGTGTGTGACAAGGTTTGACAGGGGGGGTCAAAATAGGGTAGATCGAGAAACTAAACATTTATTTTTTTCCCTAAGTCAACTAAAGCTGTGCCAGACTTTCCAAAGACATCACTATTTTTAGCTTCTAGTTTGAATGTATTGAGCGAGACGATTGGCTAAAGGAAATTGATTATCCAATCAGAATGAAGTATATGCAGATACAAAGTCATGCATTTGGGAGAAGACGTGGCTATTCTGCTGCAAGTAGCAAAATAAAACACCAGCTGTGTCGCGTGCAAATTTGCAGCTTGTGCAAATTTGCAGCTCGCTACTATGAGAGTGTGTATCAAAACACGATCTTAGACGGAAAAAGTGCTGTCTCTATAGGGGATTTGAAGAATGAAAATATCACTTTTTCCGTTAAAAAATTAACTAATATTTTCTGTGCCGGATAGGACACTTGGAGCGCAAGTGAAGTTATAGTGCGCGTACACTACAACTGCACTTGTAGAGCTGCAAATTTGCACGAGCTGCAAATTTGCACGCGACAAGCTGTTTTGCTGCAAATGCGTACTCCAGGTGAATGTTTTGGGGATTTTCCATTTAAGCTTGATATGTCTTTCCTCTTTTTGTTTTGCTCTCTCTCTCTTTCTCTCTCTTTCCCTCTGTCACGGTTTACCTGCAGTTTTACGCAAGGTAATCCGGAATACAGGGATGGGTACAGTGCAGGTAGTCAGAGTAGAGATGCAAACGCCAACACACCCACACACATACCAGAAAAGCACAAATGAAGAGAAATTTTCCCAAAAGGGATGTTTCACTATTTGGCAAAGAAGTAAAACAAAACACAATATAATATAACAATATATATAAACACTTATTGAAAACGAAAACGGTCTAGGTCCTGACCTACTATGAGGCACGTGTTCTTTTCCCTGCCAGTTCAGGGTTCTCCTTGACCGAAAGGCCAAAGAATCAAATACAATCGGCCAGGGAAAAGTCCTCAGGCCAAAAGAGCTTGCTAAACAAGACAGAGGAGACTCTGTGTAAACCAAACAAAACTAAGTCTTCCCCCTTCACAATTGTTC
>CM065690.1:60720339-60730339 GCA_017654935.2 Phymorhynchus buccinoides | reverse complement strand
CAATAGTACAGTGAGAGCTGTACAATGATTGGTTGACATCATGTAGCCAATAGTACAGTGAGAGCTGTACAATGATTGGTTGACATCATGTAGCCAATAGTACAGTGAGGGCTGTACAATGATTGGTTGACATCATGTAGCCAATAGTACAGTGAGAGCTGTACAATGATTGGTTGACATCATGTAGCCAATAGTACAGTGAGAGCTGTACAATGATTGGTTGACATCATGTAGCCAATAGTACAGTGAGAGCTGTACAATGATTGGTTGACATCATGTAGCCAATAGTACAGTGAGAGCTGTACAATGATTGGTTGACATCATGTAGCCAATAGTACAGTGAGAGCTGTACAATGATTGGTTGACATCATATAGCCAATAGTACAGTGAGAGCTGTACAATGATTGGTTGACATCATGTAGCCAATAGTACAGTGAGAGCTGTACAATGATTGGTTGACATCATGTAGCCAATAGTACAGTGATAGCTGTACAATGATTGGTTGACATCATGTAGCCAATAGTACAGTGAGAGCTGTACAATGATTGGTTGACATCATGTAGCCAATAGTACAGTGAGAGCTGTACAATGATTGGTTGACATCATGTAGCCAATAGTACAGTGAGAGCTGTACAATGATTGGTTGACATCATGTAGCCAATAGTACAGTGAGAGCTGTACAATGATTGGTTGACATCATGTAGCCAATAGTACAGTGAGAGCTGTACAATGATTGGTTGACATCATGTAGCCAATAGTACAGTGAGGGCTGTACAATGATTGGTTGACATCATGTAGCCAATAGTACAGTGAGAGCTGTACAATGATTGGTTGACATCATGTAGCCAATAGTACAGTGAGAGCTGTACAATGATTGGTTGACATCATGTAGCCAATAGTACAGTGAGAGCTGTACAATGATTGGTTGACATCATGTAGCCAATAGTACAGTGAGAGCTGTACAATGATTGGTTGACATCATGCAGCCAATAGTACAGTGAGAGCTGTACAATGATTGGTTGACATCATGTAGCCAATAGTACAGTGAGAGCTGTACAATGATTGGTTGACATCATGTAGCCAATAGTACAGTGAGAGCTGTACAATGATTGGTTGACATCATGTAGCCAATAGTACAGTGAGGGCTGTACAATGATTGGTTGACATCATGTAGCCAATAGTACAGTGAGAGCTGTACAATGATTGGTTGACATCATGTAGCCAATAGTACAGTGAGAGCTGTACAATGATTGGTTGACATCATGTAGCCAATAGTACAGTGATGATTGGGCTGTACAATGATTGGTTGACATCATGTAGCCAATAGTACAGTGAGAGCTGTACAATGATTGGTTGACATCATGTAGCCAATAGTACAGTGAGAGCTGTACAATGATTGGTTGACATCATGTAGCCAATAGTACAGTGAGAGCTGTACAATGATTGGTTGACATCATGTAGCCAATAGTACAGTGAGAGCTGTACAATGATTGGTTGACATCATGTAGCCAATAGTACAGTGAGAGCTGTACAATGATTGGTTGACATCATGTAGCCAATAGTACAGTGAGAGCTGTACAATGATTGGTTGACATCATGTAGCCAATAGTACAGTGAGGGCTGTACAATGATTGGTTCACATCATGTAGCCAATAGTACAGTGAGAGCTGTACAATGATTGGTTGACATCATGTAGCCAATAGTACAGTGAGAGCTGTACAATGATTGGTTGACATCATGTAGCCAATAGTACAGTGAGGGCTGTACAATGATTGGTTGACATCATGTAGCCAATAGTACAGTGAGAGCTGTACAATGATTGGTTGACATCATGTAGCCAATAGTACAGTGAGAGCTGTACAATGATTGGTTGACATCATGTAGCCAATAGTACAGTGAGAGCTGTACAATGATTGGTTGACATCATGTAGCCAATAGTACAGTGAGAGCTGTACAATGATTGGTTGACATCATGTAGCCAATAGTACAGTGAGAGCTGTACAATGATTGGTTGACATCATGTAGCCAATAGTACAGTGAGAGCTGTACAATGATTGGTTGACATCATATAGCCAATAGTACAGTGAGGGCTGTACAATGATTGGTTGACATCATATAGCCAATAGTACAGTGAGAGCTGTACAATGATTGGTTGACATCATGTAGCCAATAGTACAGTGAGAGCTGTACAATGATTGGTTGACATCATGTAGCCAATAGTACAGTGAGAGCTGTACAATGATTGGTTGACATCATGTAGCCAATAGTACAGTGATAGCTGTACAATGATTGGTTCACATCATGTAGCCAATAGTACAGTGAGAGCTGTACAATGATTGGTTGACATCATGTAGCCAATAGTACAGTGAGGGCTGTACAATGATTGGTTGACATCATGTAGCCAATAGTACAGTGATAGCTGTACAATGATTGGTTGACATCATGTAGCCAATAGTACAGTGAGAGCTGTACAATGATTGGTTGACATCATGTAGCCAATAGTACAGTGAGGGCTGTACAATGATTGGTTGACATCATGTAGCCAATAGTACAGTGAGAGCTGTACAATGATTGGTTGACATCATGTAGCCAATAGTACAGTGAGAGCTGTACAATGATTGGTTGACATCATGTAGCCAATAGTACAGTGAGAGCTGTACAATGATTGGTTGACATCATGTAGCCAATAGTACAGTGAGAGCTGTACAATGATTGGTTGACATCATGTAGCCAATAGTACAGTGATAGCTGTACAATGATTGGTTGACATCATGTAGCCAATAGTACAGTGAGAGCTGTACAATGATTGGTTGACATCATGTAGCCAATAGTACAGTGAGAGCTGTACAATGATTGGTTGACATCATGTAGCCAATAGTACAGTGATAGCTGTACAATGATTGGTTGACATCATGTAGCCAATAGTACAGTGAGAGCTGTACAATGATTGGTTGACATCATGTAGCCAATAGTACAGTGAGAGCTGTACAATGATTGGTTGACATCATGTAGCCAATAGTACAGTGATAGCTGTACAATGATTGGTTGACATCATGTAGCCAATAGTACAGTGAGAGCTGTACAATGATTGGTTGACATCATATAGCCAATAGTACAGTGAGAGCTGTACAATGATTGGTTCACATCATGTAGCCAATAGTACAGTGAGAGCTGTACAATGATTGGTTGACATCATGTAGCCAATAGTACAGTGAGAGCTGTACAATGATTGGTTGACATCATGTAGCCAATAGTACAGTGAGAGCTGTACAATGATTGGTTCACATCATGTAGCCAATAGTACAGTGAGAGCTGTACAATGATTGGTTGACATCATGTAGCCAATAGTACAGTGAGAGCTGTACAATGATTGGTTGACATCATGTAGCCAATAGTACAGTGAGAGCTGTACAATGATTGGTTGACATCATGTAGCCAATAGTACAGTGAGAGCTGTACAATGATTGGTTGACATCATGTAGCCAATAGTACAGTGAGAGCTGTACAATGATTGGTTGACATCATGTAGCCAATAGTACAGTGAGGGCTGTACAATGATTGGTTGACATCATGTAGCCAATAGTACAGTGAGAGCTGTACAATGATTGGTTGACATCATGTAGCCAATAGTACAGTGAGAGCTGTACAATGATTGGTTGACATCATGTAGCCAATAGTACAGTGAGGGCTGTACAATGATTGGTTGACATCATAGCCAATAGTACAGTGAGAGCTGTACAATGATTGGTTGACATAATGTAGCCAATAGTACAGTGAGAGCTGTACAATGATTGGTTGACATCATGTAGCCAATAGTACAGTGAGAGCTGTACAATGATTGGTTGACATCATGTAGCCAATAGTACAGTGAGAGCTGTACAATGATTGGTTGACATCATGTAGCCAATAGTACAGTGAGAGCTGTACAATGATTGGTTGACATCATGTAGCCAATAGTACAGTGAGAGCTGTACAATGATTGGTTGACATAATGTAGCCAATAGTACAGTGAGAGCTGTACAATGATTGGTTGACATCATGTAGCCAATAGTACAGTGATAGCTGTACAATGATTGGTTGACATCATGTAGCCAATAGTACAGTGAGAGCTGTACAATGATTGGTTGACATCATGTAGCCAATAGTACAGTGAGAGCTGTACAATGATTGGTTGACATCATGTAGCCAATAGTACAGTGAGAGCTGTACAATGATTGGTTGACATCATGTAGCCAATAGTACAGTGAGAGCTGTACAATGATTGGTTGACATCATGTAGCCAATAGTACAGTGAGAGCTGTACAATGATTGGTTGACATCATGTAGCCAATAGTACAGTGAGAGCTGTACAATGATTGGTTGACATCATGTAGCCAATAGTACAGTGAGAGCTGTACAATGATTGGTTGACATCATGTAGCCAATAGTACAGTGAGAGCTGTACAATGATTGGTTGACATCATGTAGCCAATAGTACAGTGAGAGCTGTACAATGATTGGTTGACATCATGTAGCCAATAGTACAGTGAGAGCTGTACAATGATTGGTTGACATCATAGCCAATAGTACAGTAGCTGTACAATGATAGTAGCCAGTACAGTGAGAGCTGTACAATGATTGGTTGACATCATGTAGCCAATAGTACAGTGAGTACAATGATTGGTTGACATCATGTAGCCAATAGTACAGTGAGAGCAGTGAGAGCTGTACAATGATTGGTTGACATCATGTAGCCAATAGTACAGTGAGAGCTGTACAATGATTGGTTGACATCATGTAGCCAATAGTACAGTGAGAGCTGTACAATGATTGGTTGACATCATGTAGCCAATAGTACAGTGAGAGCTGTACAATGATTGGTTGACATCATGTAGCCAATAGTACAGTGAGAGCTGTACAATGATTGGTTGACATCATGTAGCCAATAGTTTCACCTATGCAAACACATATTTGTCAGAATATTCACACCCTCTCCCCCCCTCCCCCCCTCATGTACCCCCCTCCCCCCCCTCCCCCCCCCCCCCCCCTCCCCCCCCCCCCCCCCCCCCCCCCCCCCCCCCCGTTCAACTCAAAACTCAGCTCAACTCAAAACATTTGAATGAGGCCATCTGTCCATGTCAAAGGAAGGTGACAGTAGTGGTGTAGTTGATAATATACAGAGACAGAAAGAGAGAGTACGCATAGGCTACATATGAATAAAATACAAATCAAATATCATAGCAAGGTCATGATCATGTCCATTTATTGATAAGTATGAGCGCGCGCAATTGTGTTGTGTGTGTGTGCGGACCAAAATCTTTTCGAACTAAAATAGTTGCTCATCTTCTCGTATAAGAATATAATTATAGAAATTAAATACGACCCACCATCCCGATTGATCATACTGCCACATTGCAAGCACAAAGCAAAATTTTCTACAATCACTGTTTTTGCAGGAGAAAATGCCTCCAAATGTCTGCCTTGCCCTTCGGGTTCGGTAATCCGTAGCATAGAGGTGTAATTATCGATCATTGCACCTTACACCACCAGACAACTACAAACAGCTACCTTCGGTTTACAAACACCCAATCTGCGCTGAGATTCAGTGTTAATCTTCGAAAAGATTGCATTATTCTAAGAAAAACTTACTTTCTGTGTAGAGTGGCACAGTGGTATCGCGTTCGCTTCGTGTCAAGTAAACCCGAGTTCGAACCTGGGACACAGGGGATTTTTTTCCCCTCACTTTGCACTAGGCTTTAACGGTCTGAACGTGGAGTCTTTCGGATGAGACGATAAACCGAGGTCCCGTGTGCCCATGCACTTAGCATACGTTAAACCCAGTGGCAACGAAAAAGTTGTCATTTGGTAAAAATTTACCCCCCCCCCCCCTCCCTCATCAGTGACAAAAATCGCATGCAAAAAAAATAAAAAAATTGGGTGGCGCGCCTCTGGCTGCGACGCGCTCTCCAGGTGGGAGCAGCCCGAATTTCACAGAGACGCCTCTGGCTGACTATAAAGTACCTAATACCTAATACCTTTCAGTTTACAGTTTTAAAAACCGGTTCACAGCAACTCGAACCGGTTTTTCGAAACCGCGAAATTTTAGCACCGGTTTTTCTATTCAAACCGGTTTTTTCCAACCTCTAGTGTGGGATGGTGCCAGTATCCGGGATAGTGTCAATTGATCACCATTATTATGCTTGTGTAATCTATTATTTAGTCAGAATGAGAATCACTTGATGACTGGTAGGCCTACAATTTTCTGCTTTGTGCATCAGGTTTAGTTATCTATTATGAGAAATTCAGGTCTGAGAACGATGTTTTTGCAGTACCATTGTGCCCCCGACTGACTCTGTCCCCAGTTTGGTCTATGTGTCCCGTCACTATGTGTCACTGTCTCCCCGTCTCTTTATTTTTCTTAACTCTACTCCTAACCCAAACAATAATCTTAACCCCTAACCCATTCCCAAACCGTTACCCTTATCCGAAAGACACATAGAAACAGGAGCACATAGATCAATGGACACACATAGACGTGGACACATAGAAGCAGGAGCACATAGATCAATGGACACACATAGACGTGGACACATAGAAACAGGAGCACATAGATCAATGGACACACATAGACGTGGACACATAGAAAGAGGAGCACATAGATAAATGGACACACATAGACGTGGACACATAGAAACAGGGCACGATGAAGGTGACGCGTAGAGACGGATACAGATAGAGGCTGGGTTACATCGAAATGATACCGTTTACAAATCACTGTATTATTTGAATTAAAACCTTACCGTTTAATCTTTATGTTAATTTGTGTGTGTGTGTGTGTTTGCACATGTCAGCTTGTCTGTGTGTGTGTATTTGTCACTGTGTGTGTGTGTTACTCTGTGAGTGTGTGTGTGTCACTCTGTGTGTGTGTGTGTGTGTGTGTGTGTGTGTGTGTTTGCACATGTCAGCTTGTCTGTGTGTGTGTATTTGTCACTGTGTGTGTGTGTGTCACTCTGTGTGTGTGTATTTGTCACTGTGTGTGTGTGTCACTCTGTGTGTGTGTTTATGCATGCCACTTTTCGATGTATTAGCTCAAATCTGATGTATTCATTGATCACATTTTATGCCTCACACTCGCACCAAATATCCTATCTTAGGTTGTATTTGCAAACTCTTGTATAAGGGGGCATGCACATTAGATCCGCAATTTCCTTACGGAAACCCCATTCACTTATACAACAAATAAGTGGATGGGTTTGCAGATGAGTTTCCACGCGTCGTGGGAATGGGTTTTGTACCGAATCTGCGGATTACGGATCTAATGTGCACACACCCTTACAGCATTAATAATGCAAACTCTACATTCTGCTGTGTTTTTAGTGGTGACTGTCACAGGTCACTTTATGATAGTTTGATTGGTTAGGCAGATTCTTTAGGTTTCATGTACCAAGCTTTTCACGCTACTGTGTTGGTCCTTTCTTCCCCTCAGTTTCAAGTTTCCTATACCAATTTCTCTTCTTGTGTAGACAAGGCATTTTGCCAGTGTTCTTTAATTGTGGAATCTATCCTAAAACATCACGCCATCTCAACGTGGTTTCCATTGGTCTAGAGTAGATCCAGTCAAAATAGCTCTGAGCTGCAGTTTAGGAGTATATAGGTTGCAACTTGTCGCGAATTGTCGTCTTTTGATGATGCCCCACATGGCCGAAAGGCCGAAGAGGGCGTAAAAGCATTATTTTCACGAATTGTCGTCTGCTGTTAGTCTGGTGCACAAGGGGAAATTTCGATTATTTAGCCCCTTGTGCGCAACCATTTCATTTATTTTATAACCGGCGTCGAAATAAATAGCTTCATAAACTAACCAGGCGTCGGGAACAAAGCTTGCTGACCTGAGGCCATTTGCTGTGCTCCTGAGCGGGGTGTCCTGGCTGTCTGAGACAAGTTCGGGGAGCTGTGACGGGTTCACCGACCTGCAGACGGCTAGGTGTGTTGTTAATTAATTTCGGCACTCGGGTTAGGTTTAATTGTCACGGGAAGAGCAGAGGCAAGTCGGTAGTGATTTTTCTTGGTGATAGGCTGTGATAAGAGTAGGTGTGTAGAGTAGGCATAGAAAAAGGAAAAAAAACGACGACAGGAGTCAATTCCTAGGGACAAGGTTGGTTAAAAAAATGTACTAGATGTGTTTAGGGAAGTTATCAGTTTAGGGGAGAAAATGCTGCCAAACCGAATTTTCAGGTTTATACTGTGATATGTGCATAGTTAAGTTTAAGGTATGAATGTGTAAACATATCATTTTAATCTTTCTAAATTAAATGAATGAATGTGTAAACACATGGCACCACAACAATACCACAATAAGCAGGGTATAGATGTTACAGGGTGGAATAAGTCGACTCGAGTAAAGAAGACAGTAGTCGAGTCGTCATTGCAGATTTCCATATGTCCTAGTGTGGGGTGGGGGATGTGTCGTAGGCCAAGTAAAGATTTTATGTTGTGTTGTTCGTTACCAACTCATGAGCCAAATCCAACCATGAGTTGAGTATTCCCCACACATGCATTTACACGGCAAAGACTTGGGTGTAGTAATAATTAAGTTAGGCCAGAGGTTGGTACACACCGGGCTACACACCTAAAATAAATTAAATTGGCTTTGAATAAGCAGAGCTGCGAAATCAATGTCAGCACAGATGTAAAACAATAGAATGAAGCATTGATGTGTAACCAGAGAGATAGGCCTAGTGATTTTTAAATGGTAAATTTTAGTTGGTGTTGTTTTAATGCAATTGGTTTTTGCTCCGCTGTATATAAAATAGCCCAAGGGCATACACAGAATTTGGATCACAAGCTGGTGGCTTGTGCTGCACGAGAATTGTGGGTTCATGTCATTGGGAGACACACTTTGTGTTTCAGTAATTGGGAAGGGACAAGCTGGAAGTTGTTAGGCTAGTGGTATTTAGGTCGCGTTAGGGCGTTTAGGTGTCAATTCAATAATAATTGGGATGTGTTGATTTCAATGGTGTGGTGATGTACGGCTAGGTGGAAATAAAAGGGGAGTTTTTGAAGATTAGTTTAATAGGGACATAGGGTTAAAAATAGCTTTATTTTGTTTAAACAGGCTCTCTGCTCTGGGGCGCCAGCCAGCCAGCCATTTAGGTGTAAAGGGCCGCGAGGCTAAAGTGGAGCGACGCCGTTCGTGCTGTCCCTGAGCCTTGGGAGGGCTACACTTCGCGCGTCGGACCTCTGAATTTTATTAACCTTTTTTTAAAACTAATTTAAGGCGCAGTGCGGTTGTGCCAGTTAACCAGACTATTTTTTTTTAGTTGTCGCCACAGCGATAACTGGTGACAGCAACAATGAGTGTGGGGTATTTCCTTACACTTCATTAGTAGGTTAATTGGGATGGGGGTATTTTTTTTAGCAAGTTATTGCCCTTGTTCAGTGACAGGCAAAGTAGCCTTTCACTGCAAGGGGTATAACTAGTTGAGTTGACATTGTTTAAATAAGTTTTATTTTGTCGTGGTTTACTACCAGCGAGGTTGTTGTTTGGTGCTGAAATTGGGTTCAGCCATTGCAGCGTTGAATAGTAGCGCACACATTTGGGGTGTATTTTGGTTAAATATACACTACTCACAAAAAGTTAAGGATCACTATGAGAAAACAGGTGCGCAATAAACAAAAGAAAAAGCGGAAACTTGCGAAAAAGGACCTTGTTTTGGATCGTTCTGCATGAACACATTGCACAAGCCAGATGGAAAAACCATTATGCACGTGCAAGCACTGCTGTTTATGTGTGAGATGCTGTCTCTTGCTTGGCTTTATAAGAAGACATACCACCAGTATTAGGCCTGATTTGACAATGCCTCCACGACGAAAATTGAGCGAGTTGGATAGGGGACGAGCTGTTGCATGGTTCCAAGATGGTGTTCCCAAGCGAGAAGTGGCCAGGCGACTTCAGGTGTCCATCTCGGTCATTGTCAGACTGATTCAACGCTTCACAGCCACTTGGAGGGTCCATGAAAGACGC
>CM065690.1:60705642-60719839 GCA_017654935.2 Phymorhynchus buccinoides | reverse complement strand
CATATAGCCAATGGTACAGTGAGAGCTGTACAATGATTGGTTGACATGTAGCCAATAGTACAGTGAGAGCTGTACAATGATTGGTTGACATCATGTAGCCAATAGTACAGTGAGAGCTGTACAATGATTGGTTGTACATCATGTAGCCAATAGTACAGTGAGGGCTGTACAATGATTGGTTGACATCATGTAGCCAATAGTACAGTGATAGCTGTACAATGATTGGTTGACATCATGTAGCCAATAGTACAGTGAGAGCTGTACAATGATTGGTTGACATCATGTAGCCAATAGTACAGTGAGAGCTGTACAATGATTGGTTGACATCATGTAGCCAATAGTACAGTGAGAGCTGTACAATGATTGGTTGACATCATGTAGCCAATAGTACAGTGAGGGCTGTACAATGATTGGTTGACATCATATAGCCAATGGTACAGTGAGAGCTGTACAATGATTGGTTGACATAATGTAGCCAATAGTACAGTGAGAGCTGTTCAATGATTGGTTGACATCATGTAGCCAATAGTACAGTGAGAGCTGTACAATGATTGGTTGACATCATGTAGCCAATAGTACAGTGAGAGCTGTACAATGATTGGTTGACATCATGTAGCCAATAGTACAGTGATAGCTGTACAATGATTGGTTGACATCATGTAGCCAATAGTACAGTGAGAGCTGTACAATGATTGGTTGACATCATGTAGCCAATAGTACAGTGAGAGCTGTACAATGATTGGTTGACATCATGTAGCCAATAGTACAGTGATAGCTGTACAATGATTGGTTGACATCATGTAGCCAATAGTACAGTGAGGGCTGTACAATGATTGGTTGACATCATGTAGCCAATAGTACAGTGAGAGCTGTACAATGATTGGTTGACATCATGTAGCCAATAGTACAGTGAGAGCTGTACAATGATTGGTTGACATCATGTAGCCAATAGTACAGTGAGAGCTGTACAATGATTGGTTGACATCATGTAGCCAATAGTACAGTGAGAGCTGTACAATGATTGGTTGACATCATGTAGCCAATAGTACAGTGAGAGCTGTACAATGATTGGTTGACATCATGTAGCCAATAGTACAGTGAGAGCTGTACAATGTACAATGATTGGTTGACATCATGTAGCCAATAGTACAGTGAGAGCTGTACAATGATTGGTTGACATCATGTAGCCAATAGTACAGTGAGAGCTGTACAATGATTGGTTGACATCATGTAGCCAATAGTACAGTGAGAGCTGTACAATGATTGGTTGACATCATGTAGCCAATAGTACAGTGAGAGCTGTACAATGATTGGTTGACATCATGTAGCCAATAGTACAGTGAGAGCTGTACAATGATTGGTTGACATCATGTAGCCAATAGTACAGTGAGAGCTGTACAATGATTGGTTGACATCATGTAGCCAATAGTACAGTGAGAGCTGTACAATGATTGGTTGACATCATGTAGCCAATAGTACAGTGAGAGCTGTACAATGATTGGTTGACATCATGTAGCCAATAGTACAGTGAGAGCTGTACAATGATTGGTTGACATCATGTAGCCAATAGTACAGTGAGGGCTGTACAATGATTGGTTGACATCATGTAGCCAATAGTACAGTGAGAGCTGTACAATGATTGGTTGACATCATGTAGCCAATAGTACAGTGAGAGCTGTACAATGATTGGTTGACATCATATAGCCAATAGTACAGTGAGAGCTGTACAATGATTGGTTGACATCATGTAGCCAATAGTACAGTGAGAGCTGTACAATGATTGGTTGACATCATGTAGCCAATAGTACAGTGAGAGCTGTACAATGATTGGTTGACATCATATAGCCAATAGTACAGTGAGAGCTGTACAATGATTGGTTGACATCATGTAGCCAATAGTACAGTGAGAGCTGTACAATGATTGGTTGACATCATGTAGCCAATAGTACAGTGAGAGCTGTACAATGATTGGTTGACATCATATAGCCAATAGTACAGTGAGAGCTGTACAATGATTGGCTGACATCATGTAGCCAATAGTACAGTGAGGGCTGTACAATGATTGGTTGACATCATGTAGCCAATAGTACAGTGAGAGCTGTACAATGATTGGTTGACATCATGTAGCCAATAGTACAGTGAGGGCTGTACAATGATTGGTTGACATCATGTAGCCAATAGTACAGTGAGAGCTGTACAATGATTGGTTGACATCATGTAGCCAATAGTACAGTGAGAGCTGTACAATGATTGGTTGACATCATGTAGCCAATAGTACAGTGAGAGCTGTACAATGATTGGTTGACATCATGTAGCCAATAGTACAGTGAGAGCTGTACAATGATTGGTTGACATCATGTAGCCAATAGTACAGTGAGAGCTGTACAATGATTGGTTGACATCATGTGAGAGCTGCCAATAGTACAGTGAGAGCTGTACAATGATTGGTTGACATCATGTAGCCAATAGTACAGTGAGAGCTGTACAATGATTGGTTGACATCATGTAGCCAATAGTACAGTGAGAGCTGTACAATGATTGGTTGACATCATGTAGCCAATAGTACAGTGAGGGCTGTACAATGATTGGTTGACATCATATAGCCAATGGTACAGTGAGAGCTGTACAATGATTGGTTGACATCATGTAGCCAATAGTACAGTGAGAGCTGTACAATGATTGGTTGACATCATGTAGCCAATAGTACAGTGAGAGCTGTACAATGATTGGTTGACATCATGTAGCCAATAGTACAGTGAGAGCTGTACAATGATTGGTTGACATCATGTAGCCAATAGTACAGTGAGAGCTGTACAATGATTGGTTGACATCATGTAGCCAATAGTACAGTGAGAGCTGTACAATGATTGGTTGACATCATGTAGCCAATAGTACAGTGAGAGCTGTACAATGATTGGTTGACATCATGTAGCCAATAGTACAGTGAGAGCTGTACAATGATTGGTTGACATCATGTAGCCAATAGTACAGTGATAGCTGTACAATGATTGGTTGACATCATGTAGCCAATAGTACAGTGAGAGCTGTACAATGATTGGTTGACATCATGTAGCCAATAGTACAGTGAGAGCTGTACAATGATTGGTTGACATCATGTAGCCAATAGTACAGTGAGAGCTGTACAATGATTGGTTGACATCATGTAGCCAATAGTACAGTGAGAGCTGTACAATGATTGGTTGACATCATGTAGCCAATAGTACAGTGAGAGCTGTACAATGATTGGTTGACATCATGTAGCCAATAGTACAGTGAGAGCTGTACAATGATTGGTTGACATCATGTAGCCAATAGTACAGTGAGAGCTGTACAATGATTGGTTGACATCATGTAGCCAATAGTACAGTGAGAGCTGTACAATGATTGGTTGACATCATGTAGCCAATAGTACAGTGAGAGCTGTACAATGATTGGTTGACATCATGTAGCCAATAGTACAGTGAGAGCTGTACAATGATTGGTTGACATCATGTAGCCAATAGTACAGTGAGAGCTGTACAATGATTGGTTGACATCATGTAGCCAATAGTACAGTGAGAGCTGTACAATGATTGGTTGACATCATGTAGCCAATAGTACAGTGAGAGCTGTACAATGATTGGTTGACATCATGTAGCCAATAGTACAGTGAGAGCTGTACAATGATTGGTTGACATCATGTAGCCAATAGTACAGTGAGAGCTGTACAATGATTGGTTGACATCATGTAGCCAATAGTACAGTGAGAGCTGTACAATGATTGGTTGACATCATGTAGCCAATAGTACAGTGAGAGCTGTTCAATGATTGGTTGACATCATGTAGCCAATAGTACAGTGAGACATCAGCTGTACAATGATTGGTTGACATCATGTAGCCAATAGTACAGTGAGAGCTGTACAATGATTGGTTGACATCATAGCCAGTACAGTAGCTGTACAATGATTGGTGACACAGTGTACAGTGAGAGCTGTACAATGATTGGTTGACATCATGTAGCCAATAGTACAGTGAGAGCTGTACAATGATTGGTTGACATCATGTAGCCAATAGTACAGTGAGAGCTGTACAATGATTGGTTGACATCATGTAGCCAATAGTACAGTGAGAGCTGTACAATGATTGGTTGACATCATGTAGCCAATAGTACAGTGAGAGCTGTACAATGATTGGTTGACATCATGTAGCCAATAGTACAGTGAGGGCTGTACAATGATTGGTTGACATCATGTAGCCAATAGTACAGTGAGAGCTGTACAATGATTGGTTGACATCATGTAGCCAATAGTACAGTGAGAGCTGTACAATGATTGGTTGACATCATGTAGCCAATAGTACAGTGAGGGCTGTACAATGATTGGTTGACATCATGTAGCCAATAGTACAGTGAGAGCTGTACAATGATTGGTTGACATCATGTAGCCAATAGTACAGTGAGAGCTGTACAATGATTGGTTGACATAATGTAGCCAATAGTACAGTGAGAGCTGTACAATGATTGGTTGACATCATGTAGCCAATAGTACAGTGAGAGCTGTACAATGATTGGTTGACATCATGTAGCCAATAGTACAGTGAGAGCTGTACAATGATTGGTTGACATCATGTAGCCAATAGTACAGTGAGAGCTGTACAATGATTGGTTGACATCATGTAGCCAATAGTACAGTGAGAGCTGTACAATGATTGGTTGACATCATGTAGCCAATAGTACAGTGAGAGCTGTACAATGATTGGTTGACATCATGTAGCCAATAGTACAGTGAGAGCTGTACAATGATTGGTTGACATCATGTAGCCAATAGTACAGTGAGAGCTGTACAATGATTGGTTGACATCATGTAGCCAATAGTACAGTGAGAGCTGTACAATGATTGGTTGACATCATGTAGCCAATAGTACAGTGAGAGCTGTACAATGATTGGTTGACATCATGTAGCCAATAGTACAGTGAGAGCTGTACAATGATTGGTTGACATCATGTAGCCAATAGTACAGTGAGAGCTGTACAATGATTGGTTGACATCATGTAGCCAATAGTACAGTGAGAGCTGTACAATGATTGGTTGACATAATGTAGCCAATAGTACAGTGAGAGCTGTTCAATGATTGGTTGACATCATGTAGCCAATAGTACAGTGAGAGCTGTACAATGATTGGTTGACATCATGTAGCCAATAGTACAGTGAGAGCTGTACAATGATTGGTTGACATCATGTAGCCAATAGTACAGTGAGAGCTGTACAATGATTGGTTGACATCATGTAGCCAATAGTACAGTGAGAGCTGTACAATGATTGGTTGACATCATGTAGCCAATAGTACAGTGAGAGCTGTACAATGATTGGTTGACATCATGTAGCCAATAGTACAGTGAGAGCTGTACAATGATTGGTTGACATCATGTAGCCAATAGTACAGTGAGAGCTGTACAATGATTGGTTGACATCATGTAGCCAATAGTACAGTGAGAGCTGTACAATGATTGGTTGACATCATGTAGCCAATAGTACAGTGAGAGCTGTACAATGATTGGTTGACATCATGTAGCCAATAGTACAGTGAGAGCTGTACAATGATTGGTTGACATCATGTAGCCAATAGTACAGTGAGAGCTGTACAATGATTGGTTGACATCATGTAGCCAATAGTACAGTGAGAGCTGTACAATGATTGGTTGACATCATGTAGCCAATAGTACAGTGAGAGCTGTACAATGATTGGTTGACATCATGTAGCCAATAGTACAGTGAGAGCTGTACAATGATTGGTTGACATCATGTAGCCAATAGTACAGTGAGAGCTGTACAATGATTGGTTGACATCATGTAGCCAATAGTACAGTGAGAGCTGTACAATGATTGGTTGACATCATGTAGCCAATAGTACAGTGAGAGCTGTACAATGATTGGTTGACATCATGTAGCCAATAGTACAGTGAGAGCTGTACAATGATTGGTTGACATCATGTAGCCAATAGTACAGTGAGAGCTGTACAATGATTGGTTGACATCATGTAGCCAATAGTACAGTGAGAGCTGTACAATGATTGGTTGACATCATGTAGCCAATAGTACAGTGAGAGCTGTACAATGATTGGTTGACATCATGTAGCCAATAGTACAGTGAGAGCTGTACAATGATTGGTTGACATCATGTAGCCAATAGTACAGTGAGAGCTGTACAATGATTGGTTGACATCATGTAGCCAATAGTACAGTGAGAGCTGTACAATGATTGGTTGACATCATGTAGCCAATAGTACAGTGAGAGCTGTACAATGATTGGTTGACATCATGTAGCCAATAGTACAGTGAGAGCTGTACAATGATTGGTTGACATCATGTAGCCAATAGTACAGTGAGAGCTGTACAATGATTGGTTGACATCATGTAGCCAATAGTACAGTGAGAGCTGTACAATGATTGGTTGACATCATGTAGCCAATAGTACAGTGAGAGCTGTACAATGATTGGTTGACATCATTAGGTTGTACATCATGTAGCCAATAGTACAGTGATAGCTGTACAATGATTGGTTGACATCATGTAGCAGTACAGTAGAGCCAATAGAGCTGTACAATGATTGGTTGACATCATGTAGCCAATAGTACAGTGAGAGCTGTACAATGATTGGTTGACATCATGTAGCCAATAGTACAGTGAGAGCTGTACAATGATTGGTTGACATCATGTAGCCAATAGTACAGTGAGAGCTGTACAATGATTGGTTCACATCATGTAGCCAATAGTACAGTGATAGCTGTACAATGATTGGTTGACATCATGTAGCCAATAGTACAGTGAGAGCTGTACAATGATTGGCTGACATCATATAGCCAATAGTACAGTGAGAGCTGTGCAATGATTGGTTGACATCATGTAGCCAATAGTACAGTGAGAGCTGTACAATGATTGGTTGACATCATGTAGCCAATAGTACAGTGAGAGCTGTACAATGATTGGTTGACATCATATAGCCAATAGTACAGTGAGAGCTGTACAATGATTGGTTGACATCATGTAGCCAATAGTACAGTGAGAGCTGTACAATGATTGGTTGACATCATGTAGCCAATAGTACAGTGAGAGCTGTACAATGATTGGTTGACATCATGTAGCCAATAGTACAGTGAGAGCTGTACAATGATTGGTTGACATCATGTAGCCAATAGTACAGTGAGAGCTGTACAATGATTGGTTGACATCATGTAGCCAATAGTACAGTGAGAGCTGTACAATGATTGGTTGACATCATGTAGCCAATAGTACAGTGAGGGCTGTACAATGATTGGTTGACATCATGTAGCCAATAGTACAGTGAGAGCTGTACAATGATTGGTTGACATCATGTAGCCAATAGTACAGTGAGAGCTGTACAATGATTGGTTGACATCATGTAGCCAATAGTACAGTGAGGGCTGTACAATGATTGGTTGACATCATATAGCCAATAGTACAGTGAGAGCTGTACAATGATTGGTTGACATCATGTAGCCAATAGTACAGTGAGAGCTGTACAATGATTGGTTGACATCATGTAGCCAATAGTACAGTGAGAGCTGTACAATGATTGGTTGACATCATATAGCCAATAGTACAGTGAGAGCTGTACAATGATTGGTTGACATCATATAGCCAATAGTACAGTGAGAGCTGTACAATGATTGGTTGACATCATGTAGCCAATAGTACAGTGAGGGCTGTACAATGATTGGTTGACATCATGTAGCCAATAGTACAGTGAGAGCTGTACAATGATTGGTTGACATCATGTAGCCAATAGTACAGTGAGAGCTGTACAATGATTGGTTGACATCATGTAGCCAATAGTACAGTGAGAGCTGTACAATGATTGGTTGACATCATGTAGCCAATAGTACAGTGATAGCTGTACAATGATTGGTTGACATCATGTAGCCAATAGTACAGTGAGAGCTGTACAATGATTGGTTGACATCATGTAGCCAATAGTACAGTGAGGGCTGTACAATGATTGGTTGACATCATGTAGCCAATAGTACAGTGAGAGCTGTACAATGATTGGTTGACATCATGTAGCCAATAGTACAGTGAGAGCTGTACAATGATTGGTTGACATCATGTAGCCAATAGTACAGTGAGGGCTGTACAATGATTGGTTGACATCATGTAGCCAATAGTACAGTGAGAGCTGTACAATGATTGGTTGACATAATGTAGCCAATAGTACAGTGAGAGCTGTACAATGATTGGTTGACATCATGTAGCCAATAGTACAGTGAGAGCTGTACAATGATTGGTTGACATCATGTAGCCAATAGTACAGTGAGAGCTGTACAATGATTGGTTGACATCATGTAGCCAATAGTACAGTGATAGCTGTACAATGATTGGTTGACATCATGTAGCCAATAGTACAGTGATGAGCTGTACAATGATTGGATTGACATCATGTAGCCAATAGTACAGTGAGAGCTGTACAATGATTGGTTGACATCATGTAGCCAATAGTACAGTGAGAGCTGTACAATGATTGGTTGACATCATGTAGCCAATAGTACAGTGAGAGCTGTACAATGATTGGTTGACATCATGTAGCCAATAGTACAGTGAGAGCTGTACAATGATTGGTTGACATCATGTAGCCAATAGTACAGTGATAGCTGTACAATGATTGGTTGACATCATGTAGCCAATAGTACAGTGAGAGCTGTACAATGATTGGCTGACATCATATAGCCAATAGTACAGTGAGAGCTGTGCAATGATTGGTTCACATCATGTAGCCAATAGTACAGAGAGCTGTACAATGATTGGTTGACATCATGTAGCCAATAGTACAGTGAGAGCTGTACAATGATTGGTTGACATCATGTAGCCAATAGTACAGTGAGAGCTGTACAATGATTGGTTGACATCATGTAGCCAATAGTACAGTGAGAGCTGTACAATGATTGGTTGACATCATGTAGCCAATAGTACAGTGAGAGCTGTACAATGATTGGTTGACATCATGTAGCCAATAGTACAGTGAGAGCTGTACAATGATTGGTTGACATCATGTAGCCAATAGTACAGTGAGAGCTGTACAATGATTGGTTGACATCATGTAGCCAATAGTACAGTGAGAGCTGTACAATGATTGGTTGACATCATGTAGCCAATAGTACAGTGAGAGCTGTACAATGATTGGTTGACATAGCCAATATGTAGCCAATAGTACAGTGAGAGCTGTACAATGATTGGTTGACATCATGTAGCCAATAGTACAGTGAGAGCTGTACAATGATTGGTTGACATCATGTAGCCAATAGTACAGTGAGAGCTGTACAATGATTGGTTGACATCATGTAGCCAATGTTTCACCTATGCAAACACATATTTGTCAGAATATTCACACCCTCTCCCCCCCTCCCCCCCCCCCCCCCCCCCTCCCCCCCCCTCCCCCCCGTTCAACTCAAAACTCAGCTCAACTCAAAACATTTGAATGAGGCCATCTGTCCATGTCAAAGGAAGGTGACAGTAGTGGTGTAGTTGATAATATACAGAGACAGAAAGAGAGAGTACGCATAGGCTACATATGAATAAAATACAAATCAAATATCATAGCAAGGTCATGATCATGTCCATTTATTGATAAGTATGAGCGCGCGCAATTGTGTTTGTATGTGTGCGGACCAAAATCTTTTCGAACTAAAATAGTTGCTCATCTTCTCGTATAAGAATATAATTATAGAAATTAAATACGACCCACCATCCCGATTGATCATACTGCCACATTGCAAGCACAAAGCAAAATTTTCTACAATCACTGTTTTTGCAGGAGAAAATGCCTCCAAATGTCTGCCTTGCCCTTCGGGTTCGGTAATCCGTAGCATAGAGGTGTAATTATCGATCATTGCACCTTACACCACCAGACAACTACAAACAGCTACCTTCGGTTTACAAACACCCAATCTGCGCTGAGATTCAGTGTTAATCTTCGAAAAGATTGCATTATTCTAAGAAAAACTTACTTTCTGTGTAGAGTGGCACAGTGGTATCGCGTTCGCTTCGTGTCAAGTAAACCCGAGTTCGAACCTGGGTACAGGGTTTTTTTCCCCTCTCATTCTGCACTAGGCCTTAACGGTCTGAACGTGGAGTCTTTCGGATGAGACGATAAACCGAGGTCCCGTGTGCCCATGCACTTAGCATACGTTAAACCCAGTGGCAACGAAAAAGTTGTCATTTGGTAAAAATTTACCCCCCCCCCCCCCCCTCCCTCATCAGTGACAAAAATCGCATGCAAAAAAAAAAATTGGGTGGCGCGCCTCTGGCTGCGACGCGCTCTCCAGGTGGGAGCAGCCCGAATTTCACAGAGACGCCTCTGTGACTATAAAGTACCTAATACCTAATACCTTTCAGTTTACAGTTTTAAAAACCGGTTCACAGCAACTCGAACCGGTTTTTCGAACCCGGCGAAATTTTAGCACCGGTTTTTCGATTCAAACCGGTTTTTTCCAACCTCTAGTGTGGGATGGTGCCAGTATCCGGGAGCTGTGACGGGTTCACCGACCTGCAGACGGCTAGGTGTGTTGTTAATTAATTTCGGCACTCGGGTTAGGTTTAATTGTCACGGGAAGAGCAGAGGCAAGTCGGTAGTGATTTTTCTTGGTGATAGGCTGTGATAAGAGTAGGTGTGTAGAGTAGGCATAGAAAAAGGAAAAAAAACGACGACAGGAGTCAATTCCTAGGGACAAGGTTGGTTAAAAAAATGTACTAGATGTGTTTAGGGAAGTTATCAGTTTAGGGGAGAAAATGCTGCCAAACCGAATTTTCAGGTTTATACTGTGATATGTGCATAGTTAAGTTTAAGGTATGAATGTGTAAACATATCATTTTAATCTTTCTAAATTAAATGAATGAATGTGTAAACACATGGCACCACAACAATACCACAATAAGCAGGGTATAGATTTTACAGGGTGGAATAAGTCGACTCGAGTAAAGAAGACAGTAGTCGAGTCGTCATTGCAGATTTCCATATGTCCTAGTGTGGGGTGGGGGATGTGTCGTAGGCCAAGTAAAGATTTTATGTTGTGTTGTTCGTTACCAACTCATGAGCCAAATCCAACCATGAGTTGAGTATTCCCCACACATGCATTTACACGGCAAAGACTTGGGTGTAGTAATAATTAAGTTAGGCCAGAGGTTGGTACACACCGGGCTACACACCTAAAATAAATTAAATTGGCTTTGAATAAGCAGAGCTGCGAAATCAATGTCAGCACAGTTGTAAAACAATAGAATGAAGCATTGATGTGTAACCAGAGAGAGATAGGCCTAGTGATTTTTAAATGGTAAATTTTAGTTGGTGTTGTTTTAATGCAATTGGTTTTTGCTCCGCTGTATATAAAATAGCCCAAGGGCATACACAGAATTTGGATCACAAGCTGGTGGCTTGTGCTGCACGAGAATTGTGGGTTCATGTCATTGGGAGACACACTTTGTGTTTCAGTAATTGGGAAGGGACAAGCTGGAAGTTGTTAGGCTAGTGGTATTTAGGTCGCGTTAGGGCGTTTAGGTGTCAATTCAATAATAATTGGGATGTGTTGATTTCAATGGTGTGGTGATGTACGGCTAGGTGGAAATAAAAGGGGAGTTTTTGAAGATTAGTTTAATAGGGACATAGGGTTAAAAATAGCTTTATTTTGTTTAAACAGGCTCTCTGCTCTGGGGCGCCAGCCAGCCAGCCATTTAGGTGTAAAGGGCCGCGAGGCTAAAGTGGAGCGACGCCGTTCGTGCTGTCACTGAGCCTTGGGAGGGCTACACTTCGCGCGTCGGACCTCTGAATTTTATTAACCTTTTTTTAAAACTAATTTAAGGCGCAGTGCGGTTGTGCCAGTTAACCAGACTATTTCTTTTTAGTTGTCGCCACAGCGATAACTGGTGACAGCAACAATGAGTGTGGGGTATTTCCTTACACTTCATTAGTAGGTTAATTGGGATGGGGGTATTTTGTTAGCAAGTTATTGCCCTTGTTCAGTGACAGGCAAAGTAGCCTTTCACTGCAAGGGGTATAACTAGTTGAGTTGACATTGTTTAAATAAGTTTTATTTTGTCGTGGTTTACTACCAGCGAGGTTGTTGTTTGGTGCTGAAATTGGGTTCAGCCATTGCAGCGTTGAATAGTAGCGCACACATTTGGGGTGTATTTTGGTTAAATATATATACTCGTGGGTGTTCGGTTCTTGTTCACTCTTGTAGGTGGATGAGTGATTACTAGTGTTGAGCACTCAGTTTTTGTGGTTTTTGGAGTTTGGAATATTGGGTTTATTCACGTTGAGTGAAGGGAAATAATTTTCAGTTAGGAGTTAATTGTAAATTATAACAGTTGGTGGGAGTTTTAGTTGAAAAGACAGATCATTGTTGATAAACACCGGTGTGTGAGATCTGGTCTTTGACTATACTTCAACCATCTGTTTTGCCTTTCTAGTTACAGTTAATTGTAATTATAATAGTTGGGGGGAGTTTTAGTTGGAAAGACAGATCATTCTTGATTAACACCTTTGTGTGTGATCTGGTCTTTAGCTATACTCCAACCATCTATTCTTTCTAAACGGATTTAATTGTAAGTAATAGTTGACAGGAGTTTAGCTGGGTAGGTGGGTCACTACATTATTTGGGTGATTGTTTTACACCAGTGTATGTGATTTGACCTTGAGCTATCCTTCAGTTATCTATTTTTTTTAATATTTTTATTATCATTGACATAGTGAATTAAGGGGAGGGAAGTTTAGGTTGGTGTTTCTTTTAAGTAGAAACAATTTAGTAAGCCTTCAGCGGTTGTTTCCCTTATCAGTTTTTTTTGGGGGGTTACTTCTTTAAATTTTATTTAGCATTTAATTATTTTGGTTGTCGAATGGGTTGTTAAGTAGAGGTTATATTATACTATTATTGGGATATTGCTATTGTGTGTAATATTTGTAACGGGACATTGGTTATTTAGTACGCTAAATCGCTGGGGGTTGTGTATTGGGCGGATTACTTGTACAAAGGAAATATTATTGCTTCGTGTTTTTAAATAAACTGCTTGATTGCTTTTATGCCTACTTGAATTCACTGTGTCTGTGTTGTTGGGGTGTTAGTTAGAGAGGGTTTATTTTATTTTTATTGTACACACCCTTCTGGTTCGTGTCAGTGACAGCAAAAACATTTCTTTTTATATTTTTAAAAGGACAATAAAGATTTGCCGGTTAGTTACTTGATTGATTGATTGATTTATCTGGGATGCTGATGCCATTCAATGTTTGACTTTTGACTGAAGCCACTTGGTATTTGATTGCATGCCAATTTTCAGTATGAATAATCTTTGCATGTGAAGCCACTTTCTATTCAGTTGCCATTATTGAAATGCATAGCTGTAGGCTTGCCAACTTTACATTTGTCTTAATGCTGTATACATGTTTGCATACATTGGGTAAAATTGGTTGGACAAATTTGAATGCCATGGGTATCATAGAGTCATTATGATTGTTAAAATAAAGAATATATTCCAGTGTTTGAGAAAATGTAAGATTTATGACCAGAATCTTACAACATGCATCTTTAGTACATTGTTTCGTATCTGTATTGTTTCGCATTTGCACTGAGAAAAAGGATATAACATATTGCGTTTATTGCAAGAGTACATATGTAATAATGCATGAGAAAAAATTACATAAAATAGTTATTTTTAATTCAGATTTTGCTTTCACCGCATGTTACAAGGAGTTTCAATGAATACACAGAAAACAATTTAGAATGTTCTCATGCACCATCACATATTTCATGAGTTACAAATGTAAAAAAACAACCCCACAAACAAACACACTAAAACAAAACCACAAGAAGGGAGGGGGGTGAGGGTATGTCATACCCCATATGCTGAAAACTAAGAAAACTGGTAAACATTTTTTTCAAATCTCTGTTTCACACACACACGAAAAGTAAATAAATGAAAACATAAATAAATTGATAATTTTTCATCAGCTGCACAAGAAACAATTCTTTCACACCTCTTTTATTTCTCCCAAACACCAACAAAGAATCAATAAAGTAAGTCAAAATAAAGTGACAAACGGTTTTTTTTATACAGTAATAATAACAATAATAAACATTTTTATAGTGCGTATTCTCCTTACGGAACTCTAAGCGCTTCACAAAGAAGATAAAAATCTGAGCAAAAATAACAAAATA
>CM065690.1:60683142-60700642 GCA_017654935.2 Phymorhynchus buccinoides | reverse complement strand
ATACCAACTTGTTTTCACTAATGGTAGAAAATCCTCTCTCCTCCCTTTAAAATATGGAATTCCTCAAGGGTCAATCCTTGGCCCTATCCTCTTTTCAATTTATATTAATGATTTGCCTCTCAATTTTCAAGCTCTCTGTGACATGTTCGCGGATGATACTACTCTCCATACAAGCAACTCCAAGGTAGAAAACATAGTTCATGCATTGCAAGAAAGTATCAATCAGTTAACAGAATGGTCTGAACTAAACCACATGAGTCTAAATCCTAACAAAACTAAATTCATGCTTGTCACCACTAGGCAAAAACGACAACTTTTTTCCTGTTCTCTCCCCTTGCATATAAATGGTAACGATATTGAAGAAGTTAACTCACATAAAGTACTAGGGGTCTTAATTGATAATAATTTATCTTGGTCTAACCATGTACAAACTCTTTGTAAAACAATTTCCAAGAAAATATATCTTCTATGCAAAATAAAACACTTTCTAAACACAGATTCACGCAAAATTTTCTTCCATGCATACATTGATTCTCACATAAACTATTCGTCTACACTCTGGGATTCAGCAAGTGAGCAAACCCTAAAGCCACTGCATAGTCTCTATAGACGAGCACTGAAATTAGTCTTACTAAAATCATCGAGTCTTACTCAATCCGATTATGTATCATTAGACATTCTCCCTCTTCATTTTAAATTAAGATATAATAAGGCAATATTTATGTTCAAAATTATGTCAGGCTATGCTCCTCCTTCTTTACAAGAAAAATTTCAATTCAACATGAAACATCTTCCTCATAGACTGATGTTACCTCTTCCCAAATTAGATTTATTCAAATCTAGCTTACAATATGCAGGAGGTCTCCTTTGGAACGGCATTTCTTCCCAATTTAACGTTCATGTTTGTTTAAACACATTCAAAAAAAGATATCATCAAATACTCATGAAGGAATACTCTAGCTCATAATATCCAAGAATGTCTACTTAATATCCTTTTTTAAATATCTCATTTGTTATAATACATGCTTATGTGTTAAGTCTTCTTTTATGTACATTGTATTTACTATGCATTATTTTTCCTGCATATATTGCTTCATTTCTTCCATTTTATTCTGTTCTTTTATTTTGACCTCCCTCTCTCTGTATCTGTCTGTCTGTCCTTGTCTCAGTCTCGTTAATTGATGTAATTTATTTTATTTATATGCCTTGCACGGTGCGTCCGTTTGCGACCTTGATTGAAGGTTGAGTTTTTTCTTGTATTTTGCGATGTCTTTTTTGTCTATTTGTATTTTTTAAATTTATTTTCTTTTGGTTCTGAGGGCCGGATGAAAAAAAGCCGGTTATTGTGCTTATTCCGCTTTTCCTCAATAAAAAAACGTTCGTTCGTTCGTTCGTTCTCTCTCTCTCTCTCTCCTCAACACCTCCCCATTTGTTGTGATCTTGTTGTCCGACATAATTAAATTTTTCGGCCAGTAAAGGTGAAGTTTTGCATCCTCCTCCCCCCCCCCCCCCCCTTTTTATTATTATTTTCTCCATAGTATCTGACTAATGAAGACAAGACCTAAATTGAATCACATAGAGCATGGACACTACATCTAAATATAGCATCCATGCATAGAGTCACTCACTGTACAAATCCCCAGTCATCGACAATGACTACTCTCTCTCTCTCTCTCTCTCTCTCTCTCTCTCTCTCTCTGTAGCCTACTGTTCTTTAATTAAAGTTGCAGCATAAGTGTGATCATCTGGTTGGGAATGAAACTGTTCTTTAGAAAGATATCGCGGGGCAAAGTGGAAGAAAAGGAGATGAAGAAAACAGAAAAGGGTGAGGGGGGGGGGGGGGGGGGGGAGGGGTACTCTTAGAGAATTGTGAGATCAATAATTCATTAGGGTTTTGGAGGAGGTGGAGTGTGGGGGAGAAGAGTGGGACATGAAATGGGGCGGGTAAGGAGTATGAAAGAGAAAGCAACATACGAGTATATTGCAACATATACTACAAACATTGGTGAGTGTGATAAATCAATAAATGGTTTATGTATTGAATTCAATAATGGCCTTTAGGTCTATAGCGAATGTCAACAAACTCATTTTTTATTCAACAATGCAAAGAAGAGTAGGTATTTGAAGAAGCTCTTTAAAACAAAAAAACGTTCAACAATTTCACCTTTCTTTGACATTCTTATTGGCATATATTCCACAGGACACTGACTTTTCCCCCATAAATCGTTTAACTGGCAACAATTTTATCCTTTCCCTCAATGTACGTACATTTTGCTGGCTGTTGTGTGTCGATTAGACTACATTCTTTTTATTCCGATTATGTTGCAGTGTGTGTGTGTGTGTGTGTGTGTGTGTGTGTGTCAAGTCAAGTCAAGTCAAGTCAAGTCAAAATTTTATTTCCAGATGGGAACATTGTATAAGCAAAAACATGCTTTTTGTGTGTGTGTGTGTGTGGGGGGGGGGGGGGGGGGTGCGTGTGCGTGCTTAACACATAAGCTTAAACCCTAAACATAGTCCAAATGGGATTGTTGCCATGATCTTCAGTCGTTGATCAATTATCCGCCGATGACTTGCTGACAGCATGGATACTGTATATAGTGTACAGTCCATGCCGATGATTTGCTGACAGCATGGATGCTGTATATAGTGTACAGTCCATGCCGATGACAGCATGGATGCTGTATATAGTGTACAGTCCATGCCGATGACTTGCTGACAGCATGGATGCTGTATATAGTGTACAGTCCCTGCCGATGATTTGCTGACAACATGGATGCTGTATATAGTGTACAGTCCATGCCGATGACTTGCTGACAGCATGGATGCTGTATATAGTGTACAGTCCATGCCGATGACTTGCTGACAGCATGGATACTGTATATAGTGTACAGTCCATGCCGATGAGTCCATGCTAACAGCATGGATGCTGTATATAGTGTACAGTCCATGCCGATGACTTGCTGACAGCATGGATACTGTATATAGTGTACAGTCCATGCCGATGACTTGCTGACAGCATGGATGCTGTATATAGTGTACAGTCCATGCCGATGACTTGCTGACAGCATGGATGCTGTATATAGTGTACAGTCCATGCCGATGACTTGCTGACAGCATGGATACTGTATATAGTGTACAGTCCATGCCGATGACTTGCTGACAGCATGGATGCTGCATATAGTGTACAGTCCATGCCGATGACTTGCTGACAGCATGGATGCTGTATATAGTGTACAGTCCATGCCGATGACTTGCTGACAGCATGGATGCTGTATATAGTGTACAGTCCATGCCGATGACTTGCTGACAGCATGGATCACACTGTATATAGTGTACAGTCCATGCCGATGACAGCATGGATACTGTATATAGTGTACAGTCCATGCCGATGACAGCATGGATGCTGTATATAATGTACAGTCCATGCCGATGATTTGCTGACAGCATGGATGCTGTATATAGTGTACAGTCCATGCCGATGACAGCATGGATGCTGTATATAGTGCACAGTCCATGCCGATGATTTGCTGACAGCATGGATGCTGTATATAGTGTACAGTCCATGCCGATGACTTGCTGACAGCATGGATGCTGTATATAGTGTACAGTCCATACTGATGACTTGCTGACAGCATGGATGCTGTATATAGTGTACAGTCCATGCCGATGACTTGCTGACAGCATGGATGCTGTATATAGTGTACAGTCCATGCCGATGACAGCATGGATACTGTATATAGTGTACAGTCCATGCCGATGACTTGCTGACAGCATGGATACTGTATATAGTGTACAGTCCATGCCGATGACTTGCTGACAGCATGGATGCTGTATATAGTGTACAGTCCATGCCGATGACAGCATGGATACTGTATATAGTGTACAGTCCATGCCGATGACTTGCTGACAGCATGGATGCTGTATATAGTGTACAGTGACAGCATGGATGCTATGCCTTGATGACAGCATGGATGCTGTATATAGTGTACAGTCCATGCCGATGAGTCCATTGCTGACAGCATGGATGCTGTATATAGTGTACAGTCCATGCCGATGACAGCATGGATACTGTATATAGTGTACAGTCCATGCCGATGACTTGCTGACAGCATGGATGCTGTATATAGTGTACAGTCCATGCCGATGACAGCATGGATACTGTATATAGTGTACAGTCCATGCCGATGACTTGCTGACAGCATGGATACTGTATATAGTGTACAGTCGATGACTTGCTGACAGCATGGATGCTGTATATAGTGTACAGTCCATGCTGACAGCATGGACTGTATATAGTGACAGTCCATACTGATGACTTGCTGACAGCATGGATGCTGTATATAGTGTACAGTCCATGCCGATGACTTGCTGACAGCATGGATACTGTATATAGTGTACAGTCCATACTGATGACTTGCTGACAGCATGGATGCTGTATATAGTGTACAGTCCATGCCGATGACTTGCTGACAGCATGGATGCTGTATATAGTGTACAGTCCATACTGATGACTTGCTGACAGCATGGATACTGTATATAGTGTACAGTCCATGCCGATGACTTGCTGACAGCATGGATACAGTCGTATATAGTGTACAGTCCATACTGATGTCCATTGCTGACAGCATGGATACCGTATATAGTGTACAGTCCATGCCAATGACTTGCTGACAGCATGGATGCTGTATATAGTGTACAGTCCATGCCAATGACTTGCTGACAGCATGGATACCGTATATAGTGTACAGTCCATGCCAATGACTTGCTGACAGCATGGATGCTGTATATAGTGTACAGTCCATGCCGATGACAGCATGGATACTGTATATAGTGTACAGTCCATGCCAATGACTTGCTGACAGCATGGATACTGTATATAGTGTACAGTCAGAAAAAGCGGAAACTTGCATGCCATTTATGTGTGAGATGCTGTCTCTTATGATGCCTTGCTGACAGCATGGATGCTGTATATAGTGTACAGTCCATACTGATGACTTGCTGACAGCATGGATACCGTATATAGTGTACAGTCCATGCCAATGACTTGCTGACAGCATGGATACCGTATATAGTGTACAGTCCATACTGATGACTTGCTGACAGCATAGGGCAGCACGCCGCGCCTTCCGCAGACGTCACGTTAACAGCTTCGTGGATACCGTATATAGTGTACAGTCCATGCCGATGACTTGCTGACAGCATGGATGCTGTATATAGTGTACAGTCCATGCCAATGACTTGCTGACAGCATGGATACCGTATATAGTGTACAGTCCATGCCAATGACTTGCTGACAGCATGGATACCGTATATAGTGTACAGTCCATGCTGATGACTTGCTGACAGCATGGATACCGTATATAGTGTACAGTCCATGCAAATTTCGATATGACTTGCTGACAGCATGGATGCTGTATATAGTGTACAGTCCATGCAACGCATGATTTGCTGACAGCATGGATGCTGTATATAGTGTACAGTCCATGCTGATGACTTGCTGACAGCATGGATGCTGTATATAGTGTACAGTCCATGCCAATGACTTGCTGACAGCATGGATGCTGTATATAGTGTACAGTCCATGCTGATGACTTGCTGACAGCATGGATACTGTATATAGTGTACAGTCCATGCCGATGACTTGCTGACAGTATGGTTGCTGTATATAGTGTACAGTGCATGCTGACAGTCACCCCAAATGGGCCACACACTCACAACTGAGCCCAGAAGGCTTGAAGGTCAGCAATGTACCAAGTGCTAGCAGAGCCTCAACAGAACGCCACAAGACACTGTGCAGGGGCAACCCACTTAGGCAGCCACCCACCCAACCATCAAAAACATCTTTCCTGATATAAACTACAACAGATCACATTATCCAATCGCAACGGGATATTCAGCCCACCTGATGGAAGTCATTTGCATATTGCGTTCAATGTACAACCGGAAACAAATGGAAGAGAGGAGGACTGTTCGGCTGGTTGGCTATGCAGCCAGCCAATCAACACACAGGGAGGGAACGCAGGTATGGTTGAGTACGGCAACAAGTCTTCTGCTATAATTACTTGACAGAACACGCCAGCTAGCTTTTGGAGGACAAAAGTTGCCGTACAAAATTTGCAGTGATTCTGTGCAGTGGTTCACGGGGTATTGCAGGGACAGACAAAGCACCAAAAGAAGAAAGCAGATTTCAGTAAACCAAAGGAGAATTGAAACGCTCGCAAGAGGGCCATGTCCAGTACATGCATGACGAAGAAAAAGAAGGTAACGATCGCATTATCCCTCTGTTGTGAGTGAGGCGGAGAACCAGCCAGGAAACAAACAGCAGACTTGTAATCTGAGAGGAAAGAGCTGTTCGTGTGGAGTTTTGGTCCTTAGCTCACCCAGTGGCGTAGAAACGTTTTCAAGCCGGGGAGGGTGGGGGGCAGGATTGACAACAAACCGGGGGAGGGAGGGGGGGGGGGGGGGGGAGCGCAAGCGCACGGACAAGGTGAATGGATAGGTTAAGTTACATGTTTTTATGTGCATTAGAGTCAATCGAAGCAGATAGGCTACAATTAACAGTCAATTTAGACAAAACAAATATCATGGTCTTTCGTAATGGTGGGCATCTCTCTAGTCGGGAAATATGGTGGTATGGGGACAACGAAGTTACTGTTACAAACAAATATAAATATTTATATTTTGGTGTTTTGTGGCTTATTTTAAATCAAATATAAATATTTAGGTATGATTTTTATAACTAAGCTAAGTTTAAATATTGGGTGGGCCGAAGTTAGTAGGAAAGGGAGGAGGGGGGTTATTGAGATTCTTAGGGCAATGAGGAAACTTAGTTCAATCGATACATCCATAATGTGGAAGCTGTTCGATACACAAATCCAACCTATGCTTAGTTACGGAGCAGAAATATGGGGCCTTATTAAAAGTACACAATTAGAAACTATCCATACGTTTGCTATCAAAAGATTTTTAAATGTACCACTGCACTCTTCTAGCAAGATTTGTTATGGCGAAACGGGTAGATATCCTCTTTATATTCGGACCTATGTAAAGTGTGTAAAGCATTGGCTTAGACTCGTCCAATTACCTATGTCAAGATTTAATAGACAAGCTTATGAGATGCTGCTACAACAGTATGAATTAGGGAAACATAACTGGGTATATGACATAAAAAACGTTATATCAGAAAAAAGGTTTCGGAATTGTTTGGTTAAGCCAAGGGGTTGGAAATGAGTTAGTGTTTATTTCAGAGTTTAGGGACCGGTTAATTTCATGCTTTACACAAGACTGGCATTCTAACATAGAAGATACAGATCAGTGTAGTTTTTATGTCTCGTTTAAAAGCATATTTAACATTAAAAAATATTTATTATGTGTTACACACAAATGGCATCGAGATATGTTAGCACGCTTTAGAACAGGTACACTTGGTTTAAATGTTAAAAAAAGATGGTTTCATGTTAACTTTTCTGAAAATATTAATTGCCCATTTTGTCCATGTAAGATTGAAGATGAGTTACATTTTGTCTTTGACTGTACTGCTTATGAAGATATTCGCAAAACATGCTCAGTATTTAACTTAGCACTTGCTGAAAGGAGAAACATAACTGCAATTCTCTCCTCAGAAAATGAACACATTTTGAAATCACTTGCAAAATATGTGGCTAAAGCTAACGATATTAGAAAGAAAGCGTTAATGCATGAAGATGGTACATTAGTGGGATAAAGAGAAAGTATGCTAACTGATGTCTATCTAAACGAAGATTGTTACTGTTGGATGGTCATTCAATTTGTCAGTTGGTTAACAATGTGTGTGCATGTGCATGCGTGTGCGCGCAAGCGCGCGCAAGCGCGCGCAAGCGCGCGCAAGCGCACGTGTGTGTGTATGTGTATGTGTGTTAAATATGTTTAGTTCTAAATCTTCTGTTCTTTATCATTATTTTTGTGTATGCTCAATTTGTTTTGCAAGAAAACGTTGCACGAAATGATGATGTTGTTGTACTAACCCCCATGACACGAAAGCTGTATCTGGATAATGTCATTAAACAATCAAAGTAAGTAAGTCTCTCTCTCTCTCTCTCTCTCTCTCTCTCTCTCTCTCTCTCTCTCTCTCTCTCTCTCTCTCTCTCTCTCTCTCTCTCTCTCTCAGCTTATTTTTGGCAATTCTTCGTTAATTATTACTGAATATATGATATATAAGTGCTGTTTTGCCTCCCTATATGACAAGGAATGAATTGATGAATTATGATTATGTTTTCTTGTTTGAACTCTTTAAATTGCTGTATATCTTACATACGAATAAAACTCCTTCGCTTAGCTATTCTGCATTCCTTACCCCTCCCGCTGTTCCCTCAATATGCGATAAAAAATGTTTGTGGTTTTGTAATGAATTCTGTATGTATTATTAGTTATATGCAATTGTTCATTCTCCCCCTCCCCACTGTTCCCTTGTGACATGGGCAGAAGGCCTAGTCAGTAAACTGAGTTGAGTTGAGTTGAGTCTCTCTCTCTCTCTCTCTCTCTCTCTCTCTCTCTCTCTCTCTCTCTCTCTCTCTCTCTCTCTCTCTACTAATCTACTACTTTCATTTTGTGTTATGTTGTCCAGTATTTAATGATTTAAGACAAAAATATATTCCTGCAAAATATTGTAGAAACCCAGCTCTTTTTAGATTAGTGCTACTTTTGACTTCAACAAATGAAATTGTTATGTGCAATCTTGCTATGTATTTATATCTGGCATTTAAGAGAAGAAACATTATGGTAAGTTAGCTCAGTTAGCAAGAATATTTATATTGTGTTATGCATTACTCATGATTGTTTAATATATGTATTGTGAATCACCCCTTTGAATGGGGCCTTGGCCTTACCAAATAAATATCGTTACTACTGCAGAAAATGGCTATATATAGATTTTCAAATTTTGTCCTTCAGTTCATCAAATCATTTATTACAAATCGTAAGCAGACTGTTTTCTTGCATAATGAACAATCTAGTTTTTTACCAATCCAATTTGGCGTTTCACAAGGATCTGTTCTGGGTCCCCTTTTGTTTTCACTATATGTTAATGATCTTCCTCTTCATATTAAAGACCCTTGTGAGATGTTTGCCGATGATACGTCAATTCACACTAGCCATACTGATCTCAATCAGTTATCCTTTAAATTGCAAGGAAATATAGATGAGCTCGTTGAATGGACAGAACTTAACCACATGACACTGAATGAACAAAAAACTAAATGTATGATCGTAACATCACGACAAAAACGACAAAACTTAACCTTTTCTATGCCTCCAATATATATTCACATTAAACAAATTGAAGAAGTCAGTTCTCCCAAAGTTGTAGGGGTTACCTTAGACAATAATCTTTCTTGGTCTCCTCATATTAGTAGTTTGAGTAAACGTGTCTCACCTTAGACAATAATCTTTCTTGGTCTCCTCATATTAGTAGTTTGAGTAAACGTGTCTCACCTTAGACAATAATCTTTCTTGGTCTCCTCATATTAGTAGTTTGAGTAAACGTGTCTCACCTTACACAATAATCTTTCTTGGTCTCCTCATATTATTAGTTTGAGCAAACGTGTCTCACAAAAAGTCTTCCTCGTCTCTAAAATAAAAACATTTCTTAATCTCGATGCCCGTAAGCACTTCTTTTATGCATGTATTCAATCACACATAGATTACGCCTCAACACTCTTTGATTCAAGTAGTGCCAACACAATAAAGCCATTAATTAATGCTCATAAGCGAGCCCTTAAAGCAGTCCTTCTAAAATCGTCTTCTCTAACTTTTCAAGATTACATCACAATTTTAAAAAAATCTCTTACAGACAAACTTCAATACAACAAAGCTGTCATGATGTTTAGAGTAATCAATGCTTTTGCACCTACAACATTACTTAAAAGGTTTCCAATCAACCAATCTAGATATACTAACAACATTGTTATTCCAAAATCCAGAACTGATCTTTTCAAAACAAGTTTAACATACTCAGGTAGTACTCTTTGGAATTCCTTAACAACTATTGAACTAATCTTAAACAGAAAAGCAGCATTATTTCCTTCAAAACCGCGTATCAAAATATTCTATTTCAGAGATTAAAAGAAAACATGTCAACTGTATCCAGATAATCATTTTATTATTGTGTATACCTTATGTAACCCCTAACAATACCCGCATCAGAATATGTAGATAAATATTAAGTTACTTGAATGATGATATTTATGATTGCTGATTTTGATATCAGATGTGATAGCATATTTGTTTGATACTTTTGTATGATATAACTTGATTTGTTTATTACTATCATACTATTACTGATAATAATAATGCTGAGGAGTGTTATCCTTTGCTGATTTTATGATTGCATGATGTGACTTCTTTTTTGTTGCCTGTACTTTAAATTCCCAAATGTCCCCATCCTTACCCCCCTCCTCCCTCCCTTTTTTCTTATTTCTGCATGTGCATATGTTAGTGTAAGTGTTCCACGCCTGACAGGCAGCATGGTCACGAGCTCTGATATTTTTTCACTGTAGTGTTGTACCTAGATCGTCTATTGTTGTGAAAAGTGTACAAGTGTAGCATGATGGAGTGGTGCGTGTATTGGTGCTTGTTTTGTGCAGTTCTTCCGCCTGATTTGCTAGTTATTTGGACTGCTTTTTTGTTTCAACTGTCCAACTCTCATACTAACCAAGAAACTCCATTCCCCTACCAGCCTGCTTGCCAACATGTGGAACCCATTTCTTCCACCCCCTATCCTCCTCACCCCTCCTCTCCCCCATTCTTGTACGGGCCTCTCCCTCCACTTGTTGAATCTATTCCATCCAGTCAAACCGCCCCTCACCACTCCCCCACCGCGCCTCTTTCTCGAATCTCCTACAGTCGAGAACAACTGCTGTCTGTTGCCCCTGGATCACTGGACCCCTCTGTAATTGAGGCCATCAAAGGAGTGGGAATTGGCTATCATCTTCCCCGCGTGTCCGAAAGCACTGTGGTGGCCAGCGGAAACAGAGAAAGATCAGCACAGTGTGTGGTAACAGACCTGATTCGGCCACCACTAAGCTGCCAACGCCTGACATCAACCAACACTGGGTCGGTCGACACGCCTTGCCTGTCTACCCACCCCGCCTTCCTCTCACTGCCATCCTGTGGAACAATCCTTGAATTGTACAAATACTAACTGTACAACCAAGCGTTTTCCTGACAACCTGATACGCATTCCAACCACCCATGGGCCCTCCAGCACAACACAACGCAACGATTCCAACGGTCTACAACTGGCCCTCTTTAACGCAAGATCTGTCAGCGACCCACTGAAACGAGCAGAGATCCGCTCTTTCATTACGGACAACGACTGTGATATATTCGTACTAACAGAATCCTGGCTTCAAAAACAAAGCGATGAAGCAAAGTGTGCTGACCTGACACCGTCTGGCTACACACTCTCTTCCTTCCCTCGCCCTTCACGCGGTGGGGGGATTGCGCTCATCTCTAAGAACTCTCTGGCCAAGTATCTTTCCACCTCCACTGCCTTTCCCTTCAAACACCCAAGCTTCGAAGCAGTTCGCGTTACCCTAGCAACGTCGTCTTCTCCTGTCCACTTCATCTGCGTGTACCGACCTCCACCAAGCCGCAAAAATAAACTGACTGATGCTATGTGTCACAGGGTCCAATTTACGCACACACACACACAAACATGAACCTGCAGACTTCGCACACAATGCATACATCTAACTCTAGCCCTCATTCAATTCAATCCAAGATTGCGTATCGTACCCCACTCTCTTTTATTATAACTTAATATTTGAACAATAAAACAAGTTATTTAAACATACAAATCAATATTCACAATACCTTCAATATCTTATCTAACACTATCTAGTCACACTCGTCGTTGATACATCCCTTTTATCATTTCCAGTTCACTGAAGTTTCGGTTCCCAGCGTTGTCACCATTTCTTCTCCTCTCTGTTGGTTTCTTGGTTTCCTTCAGTTGTTTCCGAATATTTCTTCTTTCTTTCTGTCTTTCAGGCCACCTTTTCATCTTCTTCTATCGTCTCACTATTCTTCTTCTTTTCATTCTTCTTTGCAGCTTTTCTTCTCCTTCTCTGAGTTTCAACAACCCCGCTGCCCTTGGCCCACGAAACGCGCCGTGTGTCTCCTCTCTTAAGAGAACAATACAAGCCTGAGTACTATCAGACTTTTGTCTGTTAGACAATCAATACTTTGTTTTCCAAAATAACCCCCCAAGGGTTAACATTCGCATTATTAGCCTAAGCTAAAGCAGGACCCGCTGTCCCTATTGCCTTTCAGAGAGAGAATGAATTTCTACAAAGTTAACTACTGCAACAGCCTGATTCCCATTCACTCAATATTCATATTATGTTACAAACATACGGCGCTTTGCACGTGCTATGTCTTGCACGAAATAAACATGTATGTCAACTGTAATCAGACCATTACTTTCTCTCTCAATCTTTTATTTTCTTTTTATTTCAACTTTTTCTTTTTACTTTTCAAAAAGAAATATATGACTCAACATGACACCCCCCATCATGGGGAAAAAAATTTCTTGAAATTTTTTAAAGAGAATTCCAAGATCATGAATTCACAATATACGTCACACCAAAAAACCGATTATACCCATCCAAAATCCAATACAAATATGTGCCTGCTTTAAAAAAAAATGAGGCACTCTTTGAAAACACTCAAAAACTAACAAAAAAATTATATGACATAAACATGGATTTCCCTGTCTTCAAAGATTTGCACATATATCACACCCTATTATGCAAAAACAACAACAACCCAACAACAACAAAAACCCACTGAACATTGAAAATTGTACCCATTTTGAGGTTTAGTTTTCTTGTACACAACAAAAATATACTAATCCACGCATAGCCCAAAATATCCATGAATGAAATGTTTACAGTTTAAACATATTTACAAACGATACCTAACTAGTCTTTGGATTCACTCTTGAATATCCAGGGAGTCAAAAGATCCTAAGTTAAAGCAAGAAAGGAATCTGTTCAAAATGCCCTGCACTACGATCGAGATAACAGATCAGCCAGAACATTTGAGGTACCCGAAATTGGCTCTACATCAAACATGTACTCCTGTATGGCCAGAGACCATCTGAGAAGCCTGCTGTTCTTTGTGCGTGATGACTTCAAGAACGTCAGTGGTCTGTGATCAGTCTGCAGCACAAACTTCCGACCCAGCAAGAACCTTTGGAACTTTTCAAGCGCCCAAACAATCGCGAGACATTCTCTTTCAATCACCTGCTTCTTGGCAAATGGTAATGGATAAGGTTTCACACGTACTGGAGTGTCTGTAGATAACCTAATCCTGTGAGGTTCAACGTTGGTTGCATTTCCCGGTTTGTTTGTAAGAACATCCTGAAACTCTTCGAAAATATCTTGCAAGTCACTAACTTGAGATGGAGACAAATCATCAGAGATTTTGACATCTTTGTAGGTTTCACCCTGTACAGACAAAGTAGGTAACTCGCCCTGATTGTCCTGACTGTCCTGAACAACACCAACAGCGGATGAATGAAAATCAAAAGAACCTTGTAACCGACAGTCCTTCTGTGACACACTTGTGTCCCTTTTCTTTGTCACAGTGATATAATCTACAGGCAAAATGTCCGACAAATCCGTTGGAACACCAGGATTGATCACCTTAACGTCATCAACTTCAGGTAGCTTGTTGACAGAAACATTTGAGCGTTCTGTGTAACGCTTCAGCATGTTGACATGGAACACCTTGACCACACCATTCATGTCAATCTTGTAATTGACAGAGGAGCACACTTCAACAACAGGGAATGGACCTTTCCACTTCATGGTCAACTTGCTCTTTTCATCCGAGAGCAAAATCAGAACTTGATCACCTACAGCTAATGATCTCATCTTTGCCTTTCGATCAGCATACTTCAGAACTTGATCACCTACAGCTAATGATCTCATCTTTGCCTTTCGATCAGCATACTTCTTGTATGTAGTTGCACTTTTGTATGCATTTTCTTGTGCTAATTCACAGCTGTCCTTGATTCTGTTCTGTAACTGGAAAACGTCATAGACATTCCTTTCTTCTGATGACATGCTTTCTCCTGACCACGACTTTGCCAAAATACTGATAGGACCTCTGGGAGTGCGACCAAACAACAACTCGAATGGTGAGAAACCAGTACTCTCAGAAGGCAATTCCCTGTATGCAAAAAGCAATGCAGGAATGTATCTATCCCAATCAGACGGCGGTTCAGCAGAGACTTTCTTCAGCATTGTTTTCAATGTCCCATTGAAACGTTCAACCATTCCATTTGATTGAGGATGGTATGGAGTTGTTGTCACGGAGGAGATTGACAGAAGTCGGTATATCTCACGCATCAGGTCAAATACAAACTGGGTACCGCAGTCAGAAAGTATCTCGTCCGGCAAACCCATTCTGCTGAAGATGGACAACAGTGCTTCTGCAACTGTCACTGTATCTATCTTCTTTAGAGGCACAGCCTCTGGGTACCTGGTTGCCACATCAACAACTGTCAATACATATTTATACCCAGAAGATGAAGCTCGAAATGGTCCAACCAGATCAATGGCGATCCTTTGAAAAGGCACATTGATGACTGGCATGCGCTGAAGAGGAGCACATGGGATCCGACCCTTGGAAACAGTCTTTTGGCACACGTCACATGACTGACAATAGTGTGAAACTGCCACACCTACACCAGGCCAAAAGAAGGAAGACAGCACTCTCTGTAGAGTGCGCTTGACCCCACAATGTCCAGCCAACAAAGAGTCATGGGCAGTGTGCAACACACTTTCCCTCAGAGGAGCAGGAAGAACAATCTGTTCAACAACCTCACCATCCTTGGGGAATAGCCTATGCAAAATACCTTTTTTTTTACGTAGGTGATTTTGTCACATGAATGGGGTATGGTTGGCAACACTTGTTGGAACAAATGCTTTAAGGAGTCAGCATCTTTCTGCATCTGAGCCAACACATCAGGTGTCACTTGGAGATTGGGAAGGGTGGGGACATACAGGGGTTTGGGATTTTCCTTTTCTTTCCTGACCTGCTGCCTGGTACTGACAGCACAGGGAACAAATGATCCTCCTCCGCCTCCACACACAGAGGACACCCCAGGAAGATTTCCTAAGATCAAGTCAGAAACGGGACTGTCAATGACGCAGGCGTCTATTTCACCAGTGTAGTAAGGAGTAGAAACATAGACACGGGTGACTGGGAAACTTTCAATTTTCCCACCAAAGGAAATACACCTCCGTGTCTCCCCTGTGATCTGATCATCATTCACAAGCTGTTTTCTCACCCCAGCTGTCGTACATCCCGTGTCCCTGAGCAGAGAACACTGGAAGCCATTGACTGCTCCTTTCTCGATATGGAGACCCTGAAATTCACCCTGACTCACTATTACATGGTGATCCTGCGCAACAGAAACACTTGCTGCGTTGCCTCTGTCCTTATTGTCAATGGTATAGGGACATGCAATTCTTTTATGGAACTTGCAGCCACAAGTCCAACATGAAGCATCTGATCCACCTGAGCTGCCAAAAGTCCTGTTCGATTGGCCACGACCATGACCAAAACCGCGTTGATCACCACGATTGCCCCGAGTGGGAAACCCTGATCCTCTCAAATTTGCACCTCCTGAACCATAGTGAGAGGAATCTTGACCCAAGTAAGGGTACGACGGGCGATTGAATCGCTGGCCTCCACGTGGAAACTGCTGTCCTCTGGAAAAAGAAAACCCTCCACGACCATTTCTTAAATAGCCACTGGAGAAAGACCCAGGAGACTCTGTGAACCCAACATTTGCTTCAAAAAGCACATGATCAGCCTTTTTCCCAAAAGACTTTTCAGGGTGAGCAGATTTATACTGGTCAGCAATCCGACACATTTCTACTGCATCCTTAAATGAGCGCTCTTTGAGGAAGATAGCAAGGTCCTTCGAAACACTATGGAGAATCTGTTCACGCAAAAACAAGTCCCTGAGCTTTTCAAAGGATTTTTCCGTGTTTGACAGATCTATCCAACGGTCCAAAAGATGGCTAACCCGAATCAAGAAAGCCGCAAACGACTCCTCCCTCTCAGGACGAACAGCTCTGAACTTTGCACGGAACCCTTCCTCTGTACACTGAAACTTTTTAAGCAATTCAGCCTTCAGTTCGTCCCAAGTAAGAGATTCTCGTGCCGCTAAACTGTGGTAGAGTGTCAGAGCACTTCCTCTAAACAAAGAGGAAATAAAAAGCGTCCACTTGTCCTTAGGCCAGTCACAGGACGACGCGTGACTTTTGAAGCGGAATAAGAAAGCGTCTATGTCGTCTTTCGACTCGTCAAAAGGGGGAAGTTTGGGAATATAGGGAGATTTGGCATGCTTGTTTTCCTTAGAGATTTGCTGTGTCGCAGACCGAGCTGCTTCTTTTTGCATTTGTAATTCCAATTGCTTTGCCTCTATTTCCAATCTTTTCATTTCGAAGAGACGTTGACCCTCAATCTTCTTAAGTTCTCCGTCCTCTTTTTCTCTTTCTTTTCTATCTTGTCTCTCCCTTTCGTCCTTTTCTGCTTGTCTTTCCCTATCTTCCTTTTCTTTTTGCCTTTCTCTCTCTTCCTGTTCCTTTTGCTTATCCCTCTCTTCCTGTTCGTTTTTCTCCTGTTTTGCCTTCTCCTCTTGTTCGTTTTTCTCCTGTTTTGCCTTCTCCTCTTGTTCGTTTTTCTCCTGTTTTGCCTTCTCCTCTTGTTCGTTTTTCTCCTGTTTTGCCTTCTCCTCTTGTTCGTTTTTCTCCTGTTTTGCCTTCTCCTCTTGTTCGTTTTTCTCCTGTTTTGCCTTCTCCTCTTGTTCGTTTTTCTCCTGTTTTGCCTTCTCCTCTTGTTCCGTTTTCTCCTGTTTTGCCTTCTCCTCTTGTTCCGTTTTCTCCTGTTTTGCCCTGTCATCTTTTTCTCTTTGTTCCTTTATCAACCTATCCCTCTCCCTTTCTCTTGCTCGCTCAGCTCTTTCTTCACACTGATTAACATATTTAATCAGTGCTTCCCCACTCAGCTCTAATCGTTCTCCCTGAGCAACAAATTTATCGAAATCAGAGTTAGTTTCGGCCATTGTGCTCAGAAAGTGTTCTATTCTTAAACACAGTGGGTATCACTACTGTGGGAGAAAACGCAATGGCAGTATCAAATTGTTTTAAGGATACGAAGACTGTATATCCGAAAAATAAACTTGTTTACGCAAAGACTTGCTATAGCGTCACCATAAAAAAAACTTGGGCAATGTGGGTTTTATTTTATACCACAACACACACACAAAACCCACACACCTACTAAACATGTACCGAAAACCTTGAAGTAGATCAAGACTCCAATTTTAGTTCCCCGTTTTCACGAATGTGTGTAAATACCCAAAAAATTATTATTCAAATATGGTTAAGACAGAAACAACAATAACGACAACAATACAGTAAAAATATATTTTAAAAAACCA
>CM065690.1:60657972-60682642 GCA_017654935.2 Phymorhynchus buccinoides | reverse complement strand
CAGTAAAAATATATTTTAAAAAACCAAAAACCAAAAACCAAAACAAAAAACCCCACAAAGTTAAATACCGGTACTAAAAACAAATAATTAGCAACAACTAAACCTACAACGCTTAAAAAAGAGGGGGCAACTACAACAACTACGCGGAATCCTATTTAAAAAATAAATCAAATGTAAAGAAAATTAGATAGCCTATGGGGGAGAAGTCAAAAGAGAATTTTGTTTTGAAAAGTGAGAGTCAGAAATTCCCAGGTAGGAATAAAGGCCGAGATAGTGAGAAGAAATAGAAATAGAAAACGTAAACCCTCAGGTAATACCTTAGTAGTAACTACCTCCCGTATACTGGAGACGGGGATCAAAATGTAATCCTTATGAAAAAGAGGAACAAACGTTCACCGAAAAAAAATTATATAATGTGATAAAACAGATATAACCCAAAGTAATAATAGGGACAACAATTAAATTTTATACGATTTTGTTTTTTTAATCCAACCTGTTATTTTCCAACAGCACACAGCAACAAATTGAAAATTCCTACAATTGCTTCACAAGAGGGGGTACACAAAAGTCGGGGTCACCACTGTCACAGGGTCCAATTTACGCACACACACACACAAACATGAACCTGCAGACTTCGCACACAACGCATACATCTAACTCTAGCCCTCATTCAATTCAATCCAAGATTGCGTATCGTACCCCACTCTCTTTTATTATAACTTAATATTTGAACAATAAAACAAGTTATTTAAACATACAAATCAATATTCACAATACCTTCAATATCTTATCTAACACTATCTAGTCACACTCGTCGTTGATACATCCCTTTTATCATTTCCAGTTCACTGAAGTTTCGGTTCCCAGCGTCGTCACCGTTTCTTCTCCTCTCTGTTGGTTTCTTGGTTTCCTTCAGTTGTTTCCGAATATTTCTTCTTTCTTTCTGTCTTTCAGGCCACCTTTTCATCTTCTTCTATCGTCTCACTATTCTTCTTCTTTTCATTCTTCTTTGCAGCTTTTCTTCTCCTTCTCTGAGTTTCAACAACCCCGCTGCCCTTGGCCCACGAAACGCGCCGTGTGTCTCCTCTCTTAAGAGAACAATACAAGCCTGAGTACTATCAGACTTTTGTCTGTTAGACAATCAATACTTTGTTTTCCAAAATAACCCCCCAAGGGTTAACATTCGCATTATTAGCCTAAGCTAAAGCAGGACCCGCTGTCCCTATTGCCTTTCAGAGAGAGAATGAATTTCTACAAAGTTAACTACTGCAACAGCCTGATTCCCATTCACTCAATATTCATATTATGTTACAAACATACGGCGCTTTGCACGTGCTATGTCTTGCACGAAATAAACATGTATGTCAACTGTAATCAGACCATTACTTTCTCTCTCAATCTTTTATTTTCTTTTTATTTCAACTTTTTCTTTTTACTTTTCAAAAAGAAATATATGACTCAACATGACACTATGTTTTTCAGTGAATTCGGCCCTGACCTTTTAGAGTACTGTAATAACCTTTCTGGAAAGTGTATTATATTAGGAGACATTAATGTTCATTTTGATACCCAGCACAGCCCTGTAACTGCTAAGACGATCAATGCTTTGGATATGTTTCATTTTAGTCAATCTGTTACCGAGCCAACTCATGAACGTGGCCACATTCTGGACTGGGTAATTTATAGACCTGATGATGATTCGTTACGCTCTACTCATGTCACTCCATCTCTTGCTTCTGACCATTTCTGTATTGTTTGTGAACTATGTTTGTCTGTCCCGTCTGACACCCCATCGTACAGACAGTCTTGTAATGTACGCGGCATGGACAAATCAGCATTTCAAGCAGAGTTGCGCGCGACTATCTGCCCTGAATCATGCCCCATGGTCAACGAACTTAACAGCGCTCTCACTCGCGTTATCGACACACACGCGCCGTTACATCACCGCCAAGAGCGTGCCGATAGACTGGAGCCGTGGTATCCTTTAGTTAGTACTGAACTGAACTCGGCGAAGTCAGAACAGCGTGTAGCTGAAAGAGCGTGCCAATAGACTGTAGCCGTGGTACCCTTTAGTTAGAACTGAACTGAAGAAAAAGAGATGAGAAATAATCTCGAGCAATATACGAGAAAGGACAACGTAAAGATAGCGAATCTCCCGGGAGATTCGGCCAAAGAAACGGCTGACGAGACCGGTACGAAAGTGACTGATTTCCTGAAAACAGCACTGGGGTTCTCTACCTTCCAGCAAGAACACATCAGCATCGCTCACCGTGTCGGCAGGTACTCTGAGGGGCAGAACCGCCCAGTCATCGTTCGCCTGACAAACAGAACAACAAGGTCGGAAATCTTCAAATTGAGGAAAAATCTGAGAGAAAAGAAATGCGATATTTTCATCAGAGAAGACTTAACGAAGATGAATGCGGAAAGACTGTTTAAAATCAAACACCACCCTGCCGTTATCTCCGCGTGGGCTTTCCAGGGGAAGCTATACTGCAAACTTTCGAACCAGAGAATAATCAACATCGAAGATGGCGACCTTCACAAGATTGACAGGATTCTGAAAGATTCTGAAAGAAACCCCTGTCTCGAACAACGAGCAGAACCGCTACTCCATGGGGCAGGCAGCAGCCAGAGGGCGTGGAGCCTGGAGCCCGCGAGGACGGGGACGAGGTCGATGGGAAGCCCGAGGGGGAACCCAGACGATCTACATCGGCAGAGGGGGGAGCCAGACGGTGGGCCTTGTCGGTTCTTCACCAGCCAGAGCCCGGCTACAGTCATCGCGATCTTTAAAGGGTAACGTAGAGGGGGGTGGGTCAACAGAAAATATCAGTGACAGTATTACACCTCTTTCAAACGTGTCAGATCCAAAAAAGACTTCTCGTGTAGACAGACACTTTCAGAACAGTCCGGTAACACTTCACGATGGCACACCTTGCAAAGATCACCAACACGCTGGGTTGCAGAGCCCTGTACCAGAGACTGATGGAGACTCTCTCCCAGCAGCCATTGGTGAGTTTGATGATCCAGTTGATGACAATATGGACACCATTGAACCCCTGTGTCTGGATAGCCGTTCTTCCCCCCATTCAGACCCCACAGTGTGATGGATAAATGTGAAATACTAAAAGTACAGTATTGTCTGTCTTGACAAACATTATTTTCCTGTCCTATTGCTTCGCCACTTTTCGTGCCTCCCCCCCCCCCCCCCCCTCTCTGTCTGTCTCTCTGTCTCTCTCTCTCTCTCTCTCTCTCTCTCTCTCTCTCTCTCTCTCTCTCTCTCTCTCTCTCTCTCTCTCTCTCTCTCTCTCTCCCGGCTTATCATCTTCTCAATTTTTATTGTAATGTTTTCGTACTTTGGTAGTTAATTATAGTGCTGGTGATCATATGAACTGTTCCCTAATGATGAAATAGTTTGCTTCAAAAATACAAGATTTGTTTGACTGAAGAGGTTTTCATTATGAAACAGAACAGGCTGGAGCCGCCGTGTAATGGAATTTTTTGAAATGCAAATTAGGGGACATAATCTCTCAGCGGGCCTTACTCAATGGGCTTAAACAATGAAACCTCATGTTTTTTGGTGTTTTTTGTTGTTGTTGTCACTATTAGCCTGTTCTGACGCGATTCCTCATGACAAAAATGATACCCCCTAGTTTTATGTATTGATTTATTCGTATATATTCTTTTTTATGGCAGTTTCTATTGATTGCTCTTGGTTTCTTTCTTTCTTTCTCTCTCTCTCTCTCTCTCTCTCTCTCTCTCTCTCTCTCTCTCTCTCTCTCTCTCTCTCTCTCTTCTCGCTCTCCCCTCTCTCTCCCCCCCTCTCTCTCTCTCTACCTCCCTCCCTCATTTCGTGTTCTCTTCTTTCTTTCTTTTTCCTTGACTGACAAAATTGATACCCCTTGATAAACTCCTTTGCTTAGGTGTAGCCTGATATGACAATTCTGTGTGATTTACAAATTGAGTCTCTCTCTCTCTCTCTCTCTCTCTCTCTCTCTCTCTCTCTCTCTCTCTCTCTCTCTCTCTCTCTCTCTCTCTCTCTCTCTCTCTCTCTCTCTCTCTCTCTCTCTCTCAGCATTGGACGTTTTCAATTATTACTTTGTAGTTGCTCTCGTTGATCATGAGGCGTTTTGTAATTGATTTGTGATGTTGAAATGATACTGATGAGGGTGAGGATGATGACGGGATAGAGGTGGGTCTTCATTGGCAAAGACTATTCTCGTTGTTTTTTCGTGCGCGAAAGTCAATGTATGTGTATAGGTGTTGAGTTCATGCGCGCTCACGTGTGTTCGTATGTACAATTTTCACTGTTTTTTTGTGTAGCTCTCTCCGATAAATGCCATTTAATATGAAGCGAAAATAGCGGTTCATTGCATTGTTTTTGCTTCGAGAAAAGTATACAGGATTTGCCTTTTTTGTATCAAATCAGTCGAACATGCTCTCTCTCTCTCTCTCTCTCTCTCTCTCTCTCTCTCTCTCTCTCTCTCTCTCTCTCTCGCTCTCTCTCTCTCTCTCTCTCTCTCTCTCTCTCTCTCTCTCTCTCTCTCTCTCTCTCTCTCTCTCTCTCTCTCTCTCTCTCTCTCTCTCTCTCTCTCTCTCTCTCTCTCGCTCTCTCTCTCGCTCTCTCTCTCTCTCTCTCTCTCTCTCTCTCTCTCTCTCTCTCTCTCTCTCTCTCTCTCTCTCTCTCTCTCTCTCTCTCTCTCTCTCTCTCTCTCTCTCTCGCTCTCTCTCTCTCTCTCTCTCTCTCTCTCTCTCTCTCTCTCTCTCTCTCTCTCTCTCTCTCTCTCTCTCTCTCTCTCTCTCTCTCTCTCTCTCCCTTCTTCTTTTCTTTTGTTTCTTTTATTGTTTTTTTTGTTTTTTGTTCTTGTTCTTTTTGTGAAGCTTACGATTGGAAACAGAGATGAGAAAGAAAAAAACCCATTGAAAGTTTATGATTATTACTTTGTAGTTGCTCTCATTGACAACGATGCCTTGACTTGTGCGGTGTTGAAATGGTAACCGGTTGATTAATCTGTGATGTGTTTAAATAGTGTGCTACTCTCTCTCTCTCTCTCTCTCTCTCTCTCTCTCTCTCTCTCTCTCTCTCTCTCTCTCTCTCTCTCTCTCTCTCTCTCTCTCTCCCCCCCCTCTCTCCCCCCCTCTCTCTCTCTCTCTCTCTCTCTCTCTCTCTCTCTCTCTCTCTCTCTCTCTCTCTCTCTCTCTCTCTCTCTCTCTCTCTCTCTCCTTCTTCTTCTTTTTGTGAAGTGTACGATTAGAAACAGAGATGAGAAAAAAGCATTGAAAGTTTGTGATTATAACTTTGTAGCTGCTCTCATTGATCATGCCTTTTATAATTGATTTGTGATGTGTTGAAATCATAGCGTTGCTATTTCTTTCTCTCCTTTTTTCTTCCTTCTCCTCCTCCTTTTTCTGCTTGTTATTCTTCGTCCCCCCCCCCTCCCCCCTGATCTCTCTCTCTCTCTCTCTCTCTCTCTCTCTCTCTCTCTCTCTCTCTCTCTCTCTCTCTCTCTCTCTCTCTCTCTCTCTCTCTCTCTCTCTTTACATTATGAAGATTTTTGGCTACTCATGTGGTGGTTACGATGATGTAGGTGTTGACGTCGATTACAGTTGCCATTTTGTATTGAAATGATTTCCTTTGGTTTCTTTAGTATATCCAATATTGTTTTCTGGTGTGTTTTTCAATTGAGTATATTTGTATTCCTATTGATGGGGGTGAGGATGATGACGGGATAGGGGTGGTTTTTTTTGTTTTGTTTTTTGTTTGTTTTTTGTTTGTTTATCTTTGTTTCTTTTATTTTTTTAAAAAAGACTATTCTGGTTGTTTTTTCGTGCGCACGCGCGACAGTCAATGTATGTGTTGAGTGCATACGCGCTCACGTGTGTTGGTATGTACAACTCTCACTAATGCCTTTTGTGTAGCTCTCTCCGATAAATGCCAGGCTTATATAAATAGCGGTTCATTGCATTATTTTTGCTTCGAGAAAAATGTACAGGATCTGCCTTTTTTGTATCAAATCTGTCGAACTTTATGCTCATGCTCTCTCTCTCTCTCTCTCTCTCTCTCTCTCTCTCTCTCTCTCTCTCTCTCTCTGTATTTCTCTGTGTCTCTCTATCTCCCTCGCTTGTCTCCCCTCTCTCTGTTCTCTTTCTAAACTCTTCTTACTCCTGAAGTTTCTCCTCCCCCCTCCACTTCGATTGAGTTGGAGTCTCCATCACTGGACTGTGTGAAGATGTGTATTTTTCGTGGCCAGTGATATGTGCTATTCATGTTTCTTCTTCCAACTGAGTACGAAACTGTTTTTTGTGTACCTTTCGTTGCCAGTGATATGCTATTGGTATTTTTTCTTTTTCTTCCAATTGAGTACGAAACACTGTTTTTTTTAAATTTATATAAGCCTATATATCTTTATATGAAATACTATGGGGAGGGGGGGGGGGGGGGTCATGCGGGAAGGGGGAATGGATGATGGATATATTAGAACATTACATTAATATATACATATTTCTTTTATTATATATTTGTTGTGGGTGGGGTTTTTCTTGTTTGATGTTTTTTATTAGATTTGGTGAAATTGACATTGGTGTGAAACCCGTGCATTATTAGGATGGTGGTTATTATTACGAGTATAATTAGATGTATATTAAAAAAAGAAAAGAAAAAAAGAGACGAATGCTATGAATGATGAGATGGTTAGGACTGCTAAGATGGATAACTATGATGACGTTTCCGCTCTTATTGTTGAAGACAATTTGGAGTGGTGCTTCCCCTTGTATCTGGCGGTCAATCACCTTTCATTCATATGTTCCGCCTTCTGTTCGCCGTGCGTTAAATAGCCGCACTAGTGTTATGTGGGTTCACGTGTAGGTACGCGCGCGCGCGCGCGTCTGTGTAAAAATTTGTGTTCGAGCGTGTATGTGCGTGTGTTTATGTGTGTGTGCGCGCGCGCGTGCGTGTGTGTATGCGTGTCTTTAGATGAACGTGAATGAATGGCGTATGGCGGAAGAAATCAATGGCATTACTTTTTGGGTTTTGGTAGACCGTTACATTATGCTGCTGCCTATTTTTTCATCCATTTATTTACAAACGGATGTGGTGTCGGGATGGATTGACCAGCTACGGCTATGAACGGTGATCAAGCAATGCTTTCCAGTGCAAGGCACTGTTTTTATCATTGTTTTCTGTTTAGACCATTCATTGTTATTTTTGTTGATTTATTTAATGTATGTTTTTTCTTTCTTGGCATTGGAGGCGTTACTTGTTGATGGATCTAGATCAAAGCATGTTTATTTAATGGTACAGGGTCATTTGATGTATGTGGCTGTGTCTGAACAAGAAATGTCTGTCACGCTTTTTGGGAACAATAAGACTAAATGTTTTTACTTTAAAAATGGCTGAACAACTAAAATTTCTATCAATGAATTGTCAGGGCCTGGGGGACTTGAAAAAAAGGAGAGATGTGTTCCATTTTGTGAGATCCAAAGCTTTCTCTATTTATCTTTTACAAGATGTTCACATAGATCCAAAACTAGTCAACTATGTAAGGTCTGAGTGGGGATACAAATGCTATTTTGCCCCATACTCTTCTAACGCCAGGGGGGTTGCAATATTATTTAATAATAATTTTGAATTTGATATTAAAAAAGTTTTTAAGGAAGATGGAGGTAATTATTTATTTGTGTTGATGACATATAAGGGGAAAACGTACCTAATTATAAGCCTATATGGTCCTAATCGAGACGACCCGGATTTTTACATAGACCTAGAGGAGAGAATTAATAATATTCATTTTGACTACATAATAATAGGTGGTGACTGGAATCTAGTCATGGATTTTTTTCTAGATTGTAATAATTATAAACGTTGTAATAACATGAAAGCAAAAGAACAGGTAGAATCTATGATGATGAACTTGGAGTTAGTCGATATCTGGAGGGAACTGAATCCCGATTTAAAGAGGTATACGTGGAGAAGAAATAATCCCTTGCAGCAAAGTCGATTGGACATGTTTTTGATGTCTGAAACATTGTTTAATCAATCGGTCAAAGCTGATATAATGCCAGGTTATAGGAGTGACCATTCAATAATTACTTTAAAATTGGGGGCTTCAGTAGAACCGAAAAGATCAACGCTATGGAAATTTAACTCTTCTCTTTTGAAGGAAAAAGACTATGCAAAGGAAATTAAGGAAGAAATGAAAAACGTTATCAGTGAATATGCACTGTCACCATATTCACGTGAAAATATTGACCAAATACCAAAAGAGGAAATTCAATTTCATATTAGTGATCAACTTTTTTTTAGACACTTTGCTGATGAAAATTCGAGCTAAAACAATTTCTTATGCTACAATGGTGAAACGAATGAGAAATGAACGTAAAATACAATTAGAAGAATACATTTCAAACCTAGAAAAGAAAGAAACACTAATAGATACAGAGAAAAATGACTTAGATTATTATAAAGCTGAATTGATTTCACTTAGAGACAAAAGGATGGAAGGGGTTTTTCCTCCGTTCTCGAACACGTTGGATTACTGAAGGCGAAAAAATTACTAAATACTTTTGCAGCTTAGAAAAAAGAAATTATGTTAGCAAATACATTTCTAAGCTTAACAAGAAAGGTAGCATAATTACTGAAGGCAAAGAAATAGCTAGAGAAATCCATGATTTTTATAAAAATCTTTATTCGGAAAAAGAGTGGAAGATGTCGAGATTTCAGAACTTATTGATGAGATTCCCACTTTATCAGCTTGTGATAAGGAAACTTTAGAAGGCAAAATCACACTGGAAGAAGCAACTATAACATTAAAGAATATGAAAAACCGAAAAAGTCCAGGCAGCGATGGTTTCACAGTTGAGTTCTTTAAAAAAAATTTGGCAAGATCTTGGAAGTTTTGTAATAAGGTCGCTTAACGGAGGTTTTCATAGGGGAGAGCTATCATCCACTCAAAAGGAAGGGGTTATTATTTGTATTCCCAAGGGAAACAAACCACGCGAACATATTAAAAACTGGAGACCAATTTCATTACTTAATGTAGTTTACAAGATAGGATCAGCGTGTATTGCTAATAGACTAAAAGAGGTTTTACCATCCCTCATTAACGAAGATCAGTCTGGATTTATTAAAAATAGATATATTGGTGATAATTTACTATTGATATACGACCTAATTCATTATGTAGACACTTTTAATAAACCGGGTTTAATAATCTGTTTGGACTTTGAGAAGGCGTTTGATTCTTTAAGTAGGACATTTATATTTAAAACATTAAAAGCCTTTAATTTTGGCCCTGAATTTTGTAAATGGATTGAGACGCTGTACAAAAATATTAAAGCCACAGTCACTGTCAATAGCACACTAACACCATGGTTTCAGATTCAAAGGGGTTGTAGACAGGGTGACCCAGTCTCGCCTTATTTGTTTATTCTCTGTGTAGAGATAATGGCTATTATGATAAGGCAAAATAATTTGATAAAAGGTATTGGTATTGCAGGAATAGAAAATAAAATATCACAATATGCCGACGATACGGAATTATTGCAAGAAGGTGACAGACAATCCTTTGAACAATCTATGAAAACTCTTGATATTTTTGGTAATGTGTCAGGTCTAAAATTAAATGCGGATAAATGCTATGCAGTTTGGCTGGGAAAACAAAAAAATTCAAAGGTAAAATATATGCCTCATTTAAACATGCAATGGAACCCAGAGCAGTTTAAAATACTAGGCATTTGGCTGACAAATGATTTAAAAGATTGCATAAAAATAAATTTTGATGAGAAATTCAGAGAAATCAAAGCACTATATAAAGCTTGGCTAAAGAGACAGTTAACACCCCTCGGACGCATCGCCATTTTAAAATCCCTGATTTTATCAAAAAAAGGATTTCTGTGGTTATTGCTGCCTAATCCCCCAGATGACATTGTAAACTGTTTGCAGAAAAGTATATATCAATTTGTATGGGATAAAAAGAACGACAAAATAAGTAGGAAAATTTCACACAAACATATTGAACAGGGTGGTTTAGGGATCCCAGATGTTGGTAAATATATGAGTGCACTTAAAGTTACATGGATAAAAAGAGTATGTTCGAGCAATCATAAATGGACTCATATTGTAAAAGAGTTAAATGTAAGAGCCGCATTTCTAGAAAAAATAGGCACTGTAATTAATACTACTAACTACACAAATATGTTTTGGTGTGATGTGTTTAACGCTTATGATAAATTGGCAGAAAAGGTTGTGGTTGAAGGCGCTGATGAATTGATATCTGAGCCTTTATTTTGTAATTGTAATACACTACTCACAAAAAGTTAAGGATCACTATGAGAAAACAGGTGCGCAATAAACTCCGTTCGCTCCTGTTATTTATTTCTCAGTCAAGCCAAATTGTTATGAATTCTTGTTCAGCTGTAAGTGGGCGATGTTGTGTTAGTGGAAACATTGCACGTGATTCTCTATTACTGAGCTTGGCAGCAAAAGAAAAAGCGGAAACTTGCGAAAAAGGACCTTGTTTTGGATCGTTCTGCATGAACACATTGCACAAGCCAGATGGAAAAACCATTATGCACGTGCAAGCACTGCTGTTTATGTGTGAGATGCTGTCTCTTGCTTGGCTTTATAAGAAGACATACCACCAGTATTAGGCCTGATTTGACAATGCCTCCACGACGAAAATTGAGCGAGTTGGATAGGGGACGAGCTGTTGCATGGTTCCAAGATGGTGTTCCCAAGCGAGAAGTGGCCAGGCGACTTCAGGTGTCCATCTCGGTCATTGTCAGACTGATTCAACGCTTCACAGCCACTGGGAGGGTCCATGAAAGACGCAGATCTGGTCGACCGAAGAAGACAACTCCACGTGAAGATCGTCTCATTGAACGACAAGCCCTGCAGACAAGAACAGCCTCTTCCAGCATCATTCGAAGGCAGCTGAGGGTGGCTACTAACATCAACATCAGCCAGCAGACCATACGGAACCGCCTTCATGGGTTTAACCTCCGTTCTCGTCGCCCAGCTGTACGGCCACGCTTAACTCCAGCCCATAGGGCAGCACGCCGCGCCTTCTGCAGACGTCACGTGAGGTGGACACGTCAGCAATGGTCCCAGGTCCTGTTCAGTGATGAATCACGCTTCACCCTGAACCACAACGACGGCCGACTGAGGGTCTGGAGGCGCCCAGGGGAACGCTTTATTGACGCCACTGTCCAAGAAAAGGTGGCCTTTGGTGGAGGTTCTGTAATGGTCTGGGGGGCCTTCAGCCTTCACCACAGAACACCCTTGTATCATGTACAGGGTAACCTGACTGGCCTCCGATACCGGGATGAGATCCTTCGACCGCTGGCTGTGCCTACACTGCAGCAGATGGGACCGCCGGCTGTCTACCAGGATGACAACGCTCGCCCCCACAGGGCAAGGGTGGTCAACGACTTCCTGCAGCAGTCTGGAGTCAACAGAATGGAGTGGCCAGCATGCAGTCCCGATCTCAACCCGATTGAGAACCTCTGGGATGAGCTGGATCGCAAAGTGAGGAGCAACCACCCCCCTCCCAGGGATGCCCAGCACCTCTACCAGATGCTGCAGGCTGAGTGGCAGGCGCTTCCACAGAGGATCTTCACCACCCTGGTCAACTCCATGAGGACTCGCTGCGTCGAGTGCCAGAACAGCCATGGCGGATACACGCATTACTGAACTTTTGGGAGCATCAGAATGCCCTGTCTTGTGATTTCAATGACTTTGGGAAATCAAATTTCGATACGTACCCACTTTGATCAAATGTACAGACCAAACGATTGCTCGAAATTGAAGGCAATTGTGTATCGTTATCACTAAAGCATTGAATTAAATGTTGGCCAAAATTCAACGCATTGGCTTTCTTATTTGGAAAGTTATGAATTAGTTTGCAAGTGATCCTTAACTTTTTGTGGATAGCTTATTTCGAAAAATTAAAAAAATTAAAGAAGTTAAATTAAAGTGGGCCCAAATTAGAATTGTTCATAGAATTATCGGAACTAACATTATTCTTCAAAGCATGAATTGTGAAGCAACAAATAAATGCTCTTTTTGTAATATTGAAAAAGAAAATATTCAACACCTTTTCTGGCACTGCCAATTTGTTCAAACTTTTTGGAAAGAATTTCAAACAAAACTTACTCAAAAATGCTCAATCGCACAGAATTTTAAATTTAGCGAACACTTAGTAATTTTCGGTTGTGAAAAGAATGTTCGCACAGATGAGATTATAGATTTGATCATCTTGCTCGCAAAATCGTACATTTATAAATGCAAGACAAAAAAAGAATCACCACTGTTCATGCCATTTACACATACTTTAAAATATAGGTTTTCAGTTGAAAAATACAATGCCAGAATCCAAATGAAAGTCGATCAGATTGAACAACTCTGGGACCCATACAAACCCTTGTTTTTCTGATATTGAAAGATTATGGTCTTGAGGAAGGGGAGGGGAAAGCGTATCGAACTTTTTCAACAATAATATAATTATATATTATACGTTTTCTTTTCTTTTTTCTCAGACCAGTGTAATTTAGATGGGGTTTTTTTTGTATGGCATTTGTGTCCGTTGTGGTTGACAAACTGTCTTGAGCTAATGCTTTGGTAAATATATGAGCACTCATTATTTTTAATTTTTTTATGTATTAAATAAAGTACAAAAATTGTCATTTATATGTGCTCCTCTCGCATATACATAACATATTCACGTCTTTCATAACGCTTATCCAATGCCTCTTCCTTTTTTTCTTTTTGTTGTTGTTGTTGTTGTTGTTGTGTGTGTTTTTTTTGCTTTGTTTTTGAGTTGTTGTTGTTGTGTGTTTTTGGTGGTGTTTTTTTTGTGCGTGTGTGTTGTTGTTTTTTGGTTGGTTTTTCCCCTCTTATTATTCTATTTCTGTATCTGTATTGAATGAGTTATTCATTGGATAATCTATTTATTGCTCATCTGCCTGTCTTTATCAAGTTAAAAAAAAAAGAATGAATGGATGTATGTTAAAATGTAAACTGGATGTATATGTTTGCTTGTGTTTGATTCACTCGTTCATTAAAAAAAAGTTTGAAAAAAAAAAAAAAAAAGAAAAAAAAAAAGAACTGAACTGAACTCCGCGAAGTCAGAACAGCGTGTAGCTGAAAGAGCGTGGCTTAGGACCCCCCCTTACCGCTACGAAACAAATCTTCAACGCTGGGAAACAAAAAATAGCGAACATAGTGTTTACAGCAAGATCCTCCTTTTACACTGACCAAATAAACAAGGCAGTGACTGACCTCTAGCCGGTTGTTTTCTATCTGCAGCAAACTACTTGGGCGTGCTAAAAGCACCCCTCTCCCTACCACCTACCCTGTCAGTGACCTTCCAGATGTCTTTAATGACTACTTTGTTCAGAAAATCCAGCTGATCAGAAACGAACTTGATCAGGTTTCTTCTACACCTACCACCCAGTTTGACCAAATAGGAACAACGTCCACGTTCTTGGAATTTCAGCCAGTTACTGCCTTTGAATTGAAGAAGATCATTCTTAAAGCAAAACCCACTTCCTGTCCTCTTGACCCTATACCGACGCCACTTTTCATAGAATATCTTGATGAACTACTCCCTACTCTCACCCATATTGTCAACAACTCTCTAACATCTGGCTCCTTTCCATCTGTGTTCAAAACTGCCATTATCAAACCACTTCTAAAGAAATCATCCCTTGACCCAAACACTCTAAAGAACTATAGGCCTGTATCCAACCTCTCTTTCATATTGAAACTCATTGAGAAATTAGTTGTTCAACTCCTAGGCTATCTCAATGAACATCAACTCATCAGTCGTTCACAATCAGCGTACAGGCCATTTCACAGCACTGAAACTGCACTGTTGAAGGTAACTAATGACATTCTCTTAGCTCTTGACTCTGGTGACGCATCTATATTATCTCTTTTGGATCTTTCAGCTGCTTTTGATACTATTGACCACCATACACTCCTTAAGAGGCTTCAAATCACCTGTGGGATATCAGGCACTGCTCTGTCATGGTTCTCGTCTTACCTCTCTGGTCGAACTCAGTCTGTCTCCATCAATGACTCATCTTCTGCAATGGTTGGCCTCACGTGTGGGGTTCCTCAAGGCTCAGTACTTGGACCAGTCCTCTTCATCATGTATACTAAACCTCTGTCCGAGTTGATCACTTCTCATTCAGTTGATTCTCAGTCTTTTGCTGATGATACACAACTCCACAAGCCTGTATCCCCATCTACCATTCTTCCTTCTATATCTTCACTGGAATTCTGCATTCGCAACATCAAATCATGGATGCTACAAAACAAACTGAAACTGAATGACGACAAAACGGAGGCCTTGTTCATCCACTCTCCATCTAGACAACTTTCGTACCCAAAGCCTGATTCCATCTCTGTCTGTGACACTCAAATACCTTTTTCTCCTTCTGCTAGAAATCTTGGCTTCCACATCTCTCAAGATATGAGTGTTGACTCACAAGTTCAAACTATCTGTCGGTCAGCATACTGTGAGCTGCGTCGCATTGGTACGATTCGCCATCTCCTGTCTATAGATACTGCTAAGATACTAGTCTGCGCTTTTGTTCTCTCTAAATTAGATTATTGTAATTCACTCTTGTATGGCTGCCCCCAACACCTCATTGACAAGCTTCAAAGAGTCCAGAACTCTGCTGCCAGACTTGTCCTCAAGGTCTCTAAGTATCATCATGTTCAACCACTCCTGATATCCCTCCATTGGCTTCCCAACAAAGCACGTATTGACTACAACATTTCCACTCTAGGTCATTCTTATTTCTCTGGAAATGCCCCTAGCTACATCTCTGACATGCTTTCTGTCTATACTCCATCAAGGCAATTGCGGTCATCTTCAAATTCCAAAATTCTCTGTGTTCCTAGTACACGAACAAAAATGTTTGGTGAGCGCTCCTTTTCCTTTTCGGCCCCATCAGTTTGGAACTCCTTACCACGCGAAATTCGCCATATCCAGTCCTTGCAACGTTTCAAATCAGCTCTCAAGACCCACCTATTCAAGCTACATCACAACCTTTAGGCCACATTACTTTTCGACTCTATTCTCACACACCCCCCCTCCCCCCCCCCCCCCCCCCCCCCCCCTATTAGTTTTACTGTGTGTTGACTGCAATATCTACATCAGCTTTGTTGCGAGAGAGTCAGACAGAGAGAGAGAGAGAGAGAGAGAGAGAGAGAGAGAGAGAGAGAGAGAGTGTGTTGATGCTTTCTTCAACTGATTGTATTTTGCATTGTGTTCTTGGGTGGAGTGAGTGGTGGTGATGGTAACGGTGTGTGTGTGTGTGTGAATGCGTGTGTGTGTGGATATGTGCGTACGTGCGTGCCTGCGTGTATGTGTGGGTGGGGGGTGGTGTGCGTATACATGCCTATTTTGCATGTGTGTGAGCGATTACTTGTTTTTGTTTTTGAATTTCTTGCTTATAATTTTTGTTGTTGTTAAGCGCATAGAGCTCCACATTTGGTGGAGGAGTGCGCTATATAAATGATTCACTATTATTATATTATTATTTAGCTTTCTTGTTTGATTTACATTAATTTTCCCCAGGGCTGGGTGGAAAAAAGCATGTAACCTGCTTATCTCATGTTCCCTGGTTAAATAAAAAAAATTCGTTTTCGTTTTCGTTATCTCTCTCTCTCTCTCTCTCTCTCTCTCTCTCTCTCTCTCTCTCTCTCTCTCTCTCTCTCTCTCTCTCTCTCTCTCTCTCTCTCTCTCTTCACTTGCTGGCTTGCTCGAATTTTGGGGGGGCAGGAAGACATGTCTGCCCCCCTCTCCTCTGAGCCAGGGGGGGGGGGGGGGGCCCCCCATGCCCCCCTGTTCCTACGCCACTGTAGCCTTGACAACAGGTGACGTTCCATTGAAGTCAGTTTTTAGCAACAGCAAACTCACGCTCTCTTACTCTCTATCTTTCGCACGCGAACAGCAAAAAACAGATTTTGGCTTCTGTCTGAACAAAGGAAGTGAAGCAAGTCAGTGAGTGAACTCCTGCCGGTCCACCAGAAGCAGTCATCGGGACTGGCCTGGCTGCCACATGCACGCCGTACAGCAAGGAAGAAAGCAGCAGCTAGCCAGAGGCTAAACCCCGCCTCAGTGTCGGCTAAAAACAAGGACTGGACCTACGTGTAATAACTTTGATTCCAAGTTTTTCACGATGACCTCGTGGTTCTGTGGCTGTGGGCTGACCTTGTGCTGCACTGTCGTGACCTTGATGACCTTGACGACCTTGACCTATGCCTCGTGAGTACAACGGTTATACCAACAGTTATAACAACAGCTTTTTTATGTTAGCATAGCAGAACCATCTGCTGGTGGTGACTGTTTGGCGAAAGAAGAAGTGTGAGATCTCTAAAATTGACTGATTACACTGCATGGTTTTGTGAGATCTCTAAAATTGACTGATTACACTGCAGGGTTTTGTGAGATCTCTAAAATTGACTGATTACACTGTGGGGTTTTATGATATCTCTAATATAGACTGATTACACTTCAGGGTTTTGTGAGATCTCTAAAATTGACTGATTACACTGTGGGGTTTTATGATATCTCTAATATAGACTGATTACACTTCAGGGTTTTGTGAGATCTCTAAAATTGACTGATTCCACTGCAGGGTTTTGTGAGATCTCTAAAATTGACTGATTACACTGCGGGGTTTTGTGAGATCTCTAATATTGACTGATTACACTGCGGGGTTTTGTGATATCTCTAAAATTGACTGATTACACTGCATGGTTTTGTGAGATCTCTAAAATTGACTGATTACACTGCGGGGTTTTGTGAGATCTCTAAAATTGACTGATTACACTGCATGGTTTTGTGAGATCTCTAATATTGACTGATTACACTGCGGGGTTTTGTGAGATCTCTAAAATTGACTGATTACACTGCGGGGTTTTGTGAGATCTCTAAAATTGACTGATTACACTGCAGGGTTTGGTGAGATCTCTAAAATTGACTGATTACACTGCAGGGTTTTGTGATATCTCTAAAATTGACTGATTACACTGCAGGGTTTTGTGAGATCTCTAAGATTGACTGATTACACTGTGGGGTTTTGTGAGATCTCTAAAATTGACTGATTACACTGCGGGGTTTTGTGATATCTCTAAAATTGACTGATTGCACTTGATTACTTATTGAAAATGTAAATGCCGAAATGAGGTTTAGGGGGGTACCCTTGCGGCAAGGGCAATAACTCTAAGACCAACCCAAATGTTTTGCTGTTAACATGCATAAATGGATTCAGCACACTCTGGAGCACATTTTAGACCTAGTCTGGTTTAGCCCGGGGGGGGGTGCAAGGTACCCCACAGCTCCTCACCGAGTAATTCGTATCACTAGTATGAAGGGATGAGTCGTCTGCAAGCATTTCACATTTACCATTGACAAAGCATGGCAGGTCGTTTATATAAACAGTGAACAATAGTGGACCTAGCATAAACCCTTGCGGTACTCTATAGTGGATTGAAAGCAATTCAGACATTTTGTTATTAATTGAAACCAGTTGTTTTCTGTCACACACAAAAATGACATAAGATTTAAAAATTCAGGAGGAAGGCTATACAGTTCTAGTCTACGCAGAAGGAGTGAATGATTAATAACATCAAACGCTTTTGCAAAGTCAAAGAAAAGTATACCAGTAAACTTATTTTCATTTATATTACATAGCAGACTGTCAACAAGCTGTATTAGTGCAGTGTGGCATGAATGATTCTTTCTAATGATCATCGTAAAGTAAAGTATTTTTATCTAAATAAGAGTACAGTACACCCCGCTTATAGTAAAGTCCAGGGGAGCAGGATTTTCCTTTACTATGACAGGTTTTTCTTATAAACGATGTTCGGATATAGTAAAGTTTTGATGATATTTTTTTTATCTCACCCGAGGACGTTTTTCAAAGTCAAAGCTAACGTAAAATACTGAATATAAACCCATCCCATCATTTCTTTCTCCCCTTAATATCTTATCATTTCACTTTCTACTCCATCTTTTGCTGTTATTTTCCTTCTTTTTTATACTACCCCCTAAAGGGCAGCAGCATCTTCAACGTGATGAAGTTGGCTGCCTAAGGAGAAGAAGAAGAAGAAGAAAAAGAAAAAGAAGAAGAAGAAGAAGAAGAGAGAGAGAGAGAGAGAGAGAGAGAGAGAGAGAGAGAGAGAGAGAGAGAGAGAGAGAGAGAGAGATGAACTCAATGAATTGTAATGTAAGGCCACCGATCTGTATACATTTGGAGGGGTACTTCCTATGCACTCAAACTAAACATAAGGCATAAAACAGGCAAACAACATAAACCAAGGAACCATATTGTGTATGTGTGTCTGTGTGTGTGTGTGTGTGTGTGTGTGTGTGTGTGTGTGTGTGTGTGTGTGTGTGTGTGTGTGTGTGTGTGAGAGAGAGAGAGAGAGAGAGAGAGAGAGAGAGAGAGAGAGAGAGAGAGAGAGAGAGAGAGAGAGAGAGAGAGAGAGAGAGAGAGAGAGAGATGCTGCCGCTGTTGCTGATGCTGATGCAGACCAGCAAGAATAAGTATGCCCCTACATACTTGATGGGCCCTATGATATTGATGGATCAGTATGAAAGTTAACACAGACAGAGATAGATATGCTAGCGTATAATGCAAACCTACTTATCACATAAAGTACTGATTTTTTGTCCAGACCTTGTATCACAATCTTCGTAATAGTTTCCGTAGTGTATGTGTTAACCCCAATCCGTGAAATTGCCTATTAATTTTCATCAAATAGGCGATTTTCACGGATTGGGCGAAACATATAGACCAGTTTAGACATTTTAGAGGCATGCACTAAATGGGTTAAAGCGGATTCAAGCGAGTCTTTTGATTGGACAATGCAGTGGTTCTGCAACTAATGGGAGACTGCCACGTTGAAAAATATCTGGCTCCATTTCCCCTTTTGTAGTGAAGCCTCTGTGTCAGGAAATTCAATAAAAGGGGGGAAATTACACGAGGACGATGGGAGTTACGGGCCTTTTGTGGTACAGTGGTGCACCAAATACATGTGAATCCTCCCTAATTCAGGATCAGGATCAGGATCAGGATCAATAGTCGAAAGGGCCACTCTATCAACGAAACTTGGGGAGAGCACCTAAAAAGAAACAGATAAGAAATAAAATCCTAAAAACTAAGTGACCTGGCCAACCAGTGCCCGTTCAGCGAGTCACCAGTGTGATGCCACGTCCAGCAGCCACCTAATGCCCTGGTTCTGGTTCTGGTTCTGGTTCTATACGTCGAAGGAGCCTATGAAGGCTATGTACTCGACGGAACTGGGAGAACGCACTGAGAATTGAAATATAAATCCTTTTTCTTTTCTTTTTTTAATGAAGAAACATGTCTTTGGTTTACTGTCTGGTGGTGTTGACAGCTTTTTACGAGTTGACCATAGGCCTTTTCGCAGTATCCGGAAAGTATGCCCCGTTCTTCTTTCTTCAAGTTTTAAGAGTTGACCATAGGCCTTTTCGCAGTATCCGGAAAGTATGCCCCGTTCTTCTTTCTTCAAGTTTTAAGAGTTGACCATAGGCCTTTTCGCAGTATCCGGAAAGTATGCGCCAATCATAGTTCTTCTTTCTTCAAGTTCTTGTTCTTGTAGATTCCATTCATTGGTGGGAGAAAAAGGGTGGGGTGAGGAAAGATGAGGGCATGGGGGTGTAAAGGGAAGGGGGAAGGGGAGGGGGGCTGGGAGGGAATTGCTTACATCTGGTTGGGGGTCTGGTGGAGGAGGGTCTTGAAAACCTCCACTGACCCAGCGGAAGCCACCTTGTTGTTGAGGTTGTTTCATTCCCTTGTTGTTCTAAGGAAAAAACTGTTTTTCAGCACAGTTGTTTTGGAGGAACGTATGTAGCAGGGTGTGCAGCATACTGACACATACACACATACTTCAACCTCAATAGTCATAGCTTCTTCACTGTCTTCATTCCATTTTATATTTACAAACACAAAACTAAAATGCCCCTTTAAACTATTTTACCAAAGCAGATTTTATAACTATCAAAAGTCTACAAACTGAATTCATATTATGAATTTATATTATGAAAGCCATCCTTCACAGGAATACTGAAATCTTCCTGTTAAATATTCATGTTCACAAAATCAAAACAAAATATTTTCGAGGCAATCATTTACAATGAGTGACAAACTCAAATAAAATAAAATAACTTAAGCTTACTCAGAGTAATGGGAGAAAAGCACATGAAATAATCTTCAAGCTGAATTAAGTTCAACTTGACAGCTGACAAAAACTCTTGGGCCAACAGCCCTTCTCTTGGCTTGTCTGAGCACAAAGTGAAAGTGAGTAGAAAACACCAAGGCCTAGGTAAATTCTATTGGCTGAAAAGTGTTCACTAAAGTAGCTCTTGTTTGTGAAGAGTAAGAAAGGATCTTCCAACAGGAAACTAAACTTAACTTCAACAATGGAAATAATCCTAAGTTAATCATGCTTGGTTCTAGTCCACAAATATTAAAACGGACAAAGTAAAACACAATTTCCTACAATCTATTTTCTATGTTCCCAAATCTCCAAATCCTATCAAATACCTACTCTACCACATGTACATTGAAGCAGCGCTCATTTTTTCCTCGCATATTGCTCAACAACGTTTTTGTTTTCTTGGTTTTCCATCTCGTTGGTTTGATGAGACGTTTGCTCTGCACTGGTGTTAGGTATTTCTCTGCTTCAATGCCAGGTAGATGCCCTTCAACGATTTTATAAGAAGCTTAGTCGATGTTGCCTCCTTCTTTCCTGTAAAAGGGGTAGGTCAAGATCTTGTAGCATGGCAGTGACACAGCCTGGGTTGCAGGACCGGTAATCTTGCTTGATGAACCTTGCTGCCCTCCGTTGGATGCCTTCTAACTTGTCGGCTTCGCCTTGCGTGTATGGGTCCCACACTGTAGAGTTATACTCCAAGAGAGAATTGACAAGTGAGACATACGCTGTTTTCAGACAGGTTTCGGGACAGAAGCGAAGATTCCTTAGAAGCATACCTAGACTGGCATTTGCTTTCTTGGTGATCTTGTTTATGTGGGCAGTCCAGGTCAGGTTGCTACTTATTTCCACACTGAAGTAGGGGAGGTGTCAACTTGCTGCAGGATGTGGTTTCCCAGCTGGTAGTAGAAGGATGGTCTGTGCCGTACACTCATTATGTAACACTTCTTGGCGTTGAACCTCATGCCACATTCTTCAGCCCAGGATTCCAGTTTCTTCAGGTCGTCTTGCAGGGTTTCATGGTCTGCCTGTGTCTTATCTCTCGACATAGCAGGCAGTCATCCGTGAAAAGCCTGACTTGGGATCTGACTGAGGGTAGAAGGTCATTAATGTGGCACAAAAACAGCAAGGAGCCAAGAATGGTACCTTGGGGAATACCCGAGTATATGGACACTTGATCAGATGACTTTCCTTCCACCACCACCTTCATACGCCGTTGGGTGAGGAAGGTGATGAGCCACTGATGGAGTGAGCCAGCGATGCCATAACTCTCCAGTTTTTCCAACAGCTTTGAGTGGGGCACAGTATCGAACGCTTTAGAAAAATCTAAGATCGTGATGTCCGTCTGTACATTCTTCTCGAAACTTATGCACAGGTCATGGAGAGTAGTGACCTGCTGGGTCTCACAAGAAAAGCCCTGATGAAATCCGTGGTTCAGGCTGGTGAGAATCTTGTGCCTCTCCAGGTGCTGCATCAAGTGACTACAGATGATGCGCTCCAGGAGCTTGCTCGTCACTTATGTTAAGGAGACAGGTCCGTAGTTCTCTGCCATGTGTTCATTCCCTTTCTTGAAGATTGGTGCGACATTGGCTGAGAGCCAGTCATCTGGCATGGTTCCTGTGTTGACTGATCTCTGGAAAATGCAAGTCAGTCCTTCTGCCAGTTCAGATGCACATTCTTTCAGAACTTGATTGGGGATATTATCTGGGCCTGCTGCTTTGGAAGGGTTAATGTTACGTAGAAGTTTCTCAACTCCGCCTCTTCCAATGTAGAGATCTTTGATTGGAGGAAACTGGGAGAGAGAAGGGCTTGGAGTTGGCGAAGCTTTCGTGAAAACTGATTTGAACTGCTTGACCAGTATGTTCACTTTTTTCGTACTGTCGCTGACTAGTTTGCCTCAGTTTTGAGTGGTGCGATTCCTGTATTGTAATTTTTCTTTGACTTAACATACCGCCAAAAGGGTTTCGGGTCATTTTGTTCCAGTCCTTTGTTGATGACGTTGTTACGGAAATCTGCTTCTGCTCTTCTGAACGATCGCTTGCATTCCTTCTGGATGGTCTTGTAGTTTGCCCAGTTTCTTGTTCTGCGGGCCTGATTGTATAGCCTCCTTTTGTTTCTGATTAGACGGCGTAGGTGGTTGTTCAGCCAGGGCAATCTGAATTTGCCTGATCGGAGGACGGATGTTTCTCAGTGGACTCTGACAGTTGGTCTCTGAACGCTTCCCATAGGGTGTTGATGTCCGCACCTTCATCGCTAAGTGAGGTAACTATTTCGGAGATGCCTGTCGCTTCTTTTCGCATTTCATCCCAGTTCGCCCTGTTGAAGAAAAAACATTTTCGGGGAGGTTTCTTCACTTGGAATGGTTTGATGGAGAAATCACTGACCACCATGTTGTGATCTGACAGACCTGGTATGCTGACAGAGGCATTGAGCAGGGTTGGAATGGTGGAGAAAACCAAGTCAATGATGTTGTCACCTCTGGTGGGCATGTACTTGATGTAGTCCATGCTTCTCCGCTATCTCAATCAGTCTCTGCTGCACATGGCGTTCTGGGGCTCCAGCTGGGACTGTGTGTGTGTTCCAGTCTATATCTGGACAATTGAAATCGCCATGCAGGATCAAATTTTTTTCTCCCTTGCCAATGACTTTTTGCAGTGAGGCGTCCAGGCAGTCAAGGTGATCCATCTGGCGGTGGGGCATGTAGAAGGAGCCGGTAAAGGTAAAGATGTGCCACCACCCCTGCATTTCTCGGTTAATTCTATTTTTCCGTTTTTGCCTTTCTTACCATATATAAAGCTGTATTTTAGGAACATTTTTAGCTAATAACCTTTTGGGAATACTAACCCTATCCCTAACCCTAGCCCTAAAGCCTATAGTCACGTCTTTGCCATGTGTCCTGACCTTTGTCTGGAAAGCTCTGCATCAGTAATAATAATAATAATAATAATAATAATAATAATGATTTTATTTGATATAGCGCTATCAATCCACACTATCAGTATGCTCTGTGCGCTTTACAAATTGAAATATAAATAAAACATCAGACTAAAATAAGAAAATAACGAATAGTATACACTTGATAAGACAATACAAGATAACATGGTCCACATACTACAACCGACAACACATTCATACGATAACAACAGATTAAAACTTACTTACTAAAACATGATAGGCATATGACATACACTTCGTAATAGCACACATGAAAACGTAAGATAATATGATTTACAAACTTACAATAGACTACACATTCGGAGATAGTTAAATATTGCGTGTTAAAACATAATAACTATATAGCATTTTTAATAGGATCATACATAAGCAATATACATGTAAAATGATGCACATACCCACAATAGACAAGACATTCCTAAGATAACAACAGATTAAGCCTGACTCAGGCTTCGTCCATATCCGTGGAGATAAAGTCGTCCCTCACCAAGACAAAGACTCCTCCACCCAGAATGCCTCTATCATTTCTGTACGGTGTGTAGCCCGGAGGGAATACTTCACATGATTTAATCGCTCCAGTGGACTGGGGATTTCCTTGGGTTTTGACCCCATAACATCACTGGGGTCCTGGCTTCTGAGCTTTCTTTCCACTTCTTTTCTGCCTTCGTTTCTGTGTCAGATGGTGGGCTGGAGCTGGAGTCTCGGGTCTTGATGTGGCGTAAAGATGGTGTTTTGGGACTACTCGTGAGCAGGGGTGAGAAAGGGTCTGCTGACTTGAAAGAGGTTTGGGAGATATTTTCTGTTAGAGGTTCGTAGTAATTGTTAGTAAAGAGTTCGTAGCTGCGAAAGGTGAAGGTAGATACGTTGATGGTCTCGCATCGGCAGCAGATACACTGTACATTGGAACGGCACAAGGTTTCATAGTCAGCGCTGCATAGTTCTGCGCATGAACGATGGATCCAGATGTCACATTGGTCGCAACAAATTCCGTCTTGTGACCAGGTCACAGGCCGATTGCACAGGCCACATGGGTAGATGCTGGGGTCTGGGTTTGGATGGATGTCGCCTGATGTTATGAGAAGCAGAGTGAGAAAAGTCTTCACAGCTGAAGGCTGGTTGCTTTCGGGGTAACCGCTCCATCTACGCTGAGTGCGCAGGTCACAGAGCAGTGCGCTGGGTCCACAGCTTGTCTCATCTTAGAAGGAGAATGGCCAAACACTATCATATAACAGTAGGCAAACAAACAAGACAAGAAATGTGATGCCCTGCATATCTCAATTCATTTCAATAGGAAAGGTTTGTCTCACCTGATGTTTCGTGGAGGTTGTTTTTGCAGCTAGTTTGTACTGGGTTCCCTTGGATAGTAATTTCCTCGTTAGAATGGCGTTTGGCGTAGTTATATTCTCATAGCTTGATGTAAATGCTGCTTCGATTTGAAAAACGAAGAAGAATTTTTCAAATGTC
>CM065690.1:60645472-60650472 GCA_017654935.2 Phymorhynchus buccinoides | reverse complement strand
CTATCAACATAACATACCCTGTAGCAACTCTCTGTATGCTGATCATACAACAGAGGTGCTACACTATTTAATTACAGGCCCAGCATGAGCATCTCCTATCAACAGATACCAGTATGAAGCTTTACTTTCTGCCCTACACACACATTTCCAAACAATAGTACATACTCAATGCAATCCATTCAATTCACAGTGTAGGTCCACTCGTGACTCCTCAATTCTATCATTGTGAACTAAACCTTTTTGACACAGCATCACAGTATGATCACACCAATCTGTCAAATAATCAGTGACAAATATTCTTTGTTGAAATAAAAGGAACAATAATTACTTACAGGGCATAGGTTCCTTTGGATATAGCATGACAAGAGCTGGCACACCTCAAGCTCAGCTGCTGGGTCAGAGTCAATAACTGATCTCCTCTCAAAGATCCCCAAGCTTGAAATGAAAGTGAGTGAACTTGTTTTGTAAACACAGAACCTGATTGGCTGTGAAGGTCATGTGATGGCCTTCAAAAACTAAGATTGCTTTTCTACTAATTAATATTACTTATCACTATTTAGTCCAAGTTATAATTTATAAGCCTATCTCCTATTACTACATAACTTTAATAATTATACTTTAATGTATTTATTTATTTAACTATTTCTTTTCAACTTTCAAAACCCCTACTGGAACAGTCAAGCAACAGCTGGCCAGACACCACAAGTGCACAATTAACAAAAACCTTTAGCTCCACCCTCTCACACAATGAAAGTTAACAGGAGCACAGAGAGAGAGAGAGAGAGAGAGAGAGAGAGAGAGAGAGAGAGAGAGAGAGAGAGAGAGAGAGAGAGAGAGAGAGAGAGAGAGAGAGAGAGAGAGAGACTGGACACTGGACACTGGAAAACTTTATTTGACAAGGATAAAGATTTTAGGCGATGCCTATTCTTACAATCTGTCCTTGGATAAAAGAAAAACAAATTTAAGAAACAAAAAACATTTGTAAACATACTCTCTCTCTCTCTCTCTCTCTCTCTCTCTCTCTCTCTCTCTCTCTCTCTCTCTCTCTCTCTCTCTCTCTCTCTCTCTCTCTATCTCTCTCTGACTCTCTCTCATACACACATACATTGTTTATACATACATATAAAAAAATGTTGTTTAAAAAAAACAAAAACAAAAAACCCCACATAGTGAAACAAATAATTGATGACAAGTAGGAGGTGAAAGCAACATCAATCCAAACACATTTAACAAGCAGTTTAAAGGCAAACAAATAAACAAAGCATAAAACTGAGATGTAAACATTCAATTGACATATACCATGCATATCACATGTAGGTGTACACAAGGCAATACAGTTATACAGTGTGCGTTCAAAATGACACAGGATTTAAGCAGGGCTGTAAATTATGTTTGCCCGCACCATCTTTTTGTATCGTGAGATGGAAGGGCATAACTGAATGGCAGAGGGAAGGGAATTCCAAATTGAGGAACCTGAGAAGGCAAAACTTGATTTGTATTTGTCAATTCTAGTGTTTGGCAAAATGTAGTTGCTGGAACCATAACGATGTGATGCCGGGGTAACTAATAATTTTAGGTATTGTGGGACCAAGTCATTATGCACTTTGTACATGATGATTGCTTTGTTGTACTTTAATTGTGAATCTAACGGAAGGATGTTTAATTTTGCTTGTTTTTCTGATGTGGTGAGGTTTGCGTCAGGAAGAATAATTTTAGCTGCTCTTTTGTAGATAGAATTGAGTTTTAATAGGTGACATTTGGCGGTAGAATCCCAAACTACAGATGCATAGTTGACGTGAGAGAGACAGTGGGCATGAAAGAATAATTTGCGTTCCTCTGTATCTAAGAAAGGTCTAAGTTTTTTTAGTAGGAATAGGCTACGTGCAAGCTTGTGTGCTACCTTCTCAATATGGGTCTGCCACTTCAGTTCAGAGAGAGAGAGAGAGAGAGAGAGAGAGAGAGAGAGAGAGAGAGAGAGAGAGAGAGAGAGAGAGAGAGAGAGAGAGAGAGAGAGAGAGAGAGAGAGAGAGAGAGAGAGAGAGAGAGAGAGAGAGAGAGAGGGAGGGAGAGAGGGAGAGAGAGAGAGAGAGAGAGAGAGAGAGAGAGAGAGAGAGAGAGAGAGAGAGAGAGAGAGAGAGAGAGTTAAAACTAATAAAGATAGCCCTGTAGTTAAGTGCACTATTCATAAATTAAAAGCAAACATAAACACAGAAAGGGTATCTTGACTACATCCCTCACCCAGCCCCAGTTGTCCCTACCGTGGCGGCCAGTTTCCCCCCACCTGGTCCGTGATAAGCGCACACCTCTGTTACACATAATCAGAATCCAAAAGTGTGTACCAGTAGGCCTATGTGCATTTAAGTGCATGTGTGTGCAATGTCTGTGTGTGCTTGTACAATGTGCACATTTCTGTTTGCTGGTCTTCCAGACAACTGTCATGGAAACACGATCAACTATGGGATGACGTCATTCCCGATGACGTCAATATGACGTCAAGCATACCAGTGACGTCAGACCTGGCCTGCGCCAGGGAGTGTTTACGGGTCACGTGGTGCAACACGTTCTTCTACCATGACGTCATGAAGGCCTGTCTACGTGAACGAATGGTGTATGACACTCCTGGGAATGCCTCCACCTCACAGTCAGGCTGGAAGTACTTCAAACTGTTAACAGGTGGGACTGTGGATTAATAATAAATTAATAAATTATTTGTTTCAATGGCTTAAAGACTCCAGGGATCATCCCAAAAGCCGAAGCACCTGAACACTATGGTACAAATGCACAAGCTAGGGATGAGAACATTACGTGTGTGACCGTTTTTTATTACCCTGCCACGTGGGTAGCCACACTCCGACTTCGGAGGATTTTGGACTGATGATGTTATGCTAGGAGCTTGCAATGGCTAAAGACAATCCCCACATAACTATGCAGAACATAACATTTTAATGTAGCCTTGGTGTTCTAGCTTATGTCAATTGGTTTGATACAGCCTTATGCCAAGGCCTAATGAATGAATGAATGAATGAATGAATGAATGAAAGCCGAGAGCATACAATGTTTCCTAGAAAATACACTAGCGAACAAAAGTTAAGGCCCAGAAAGACAATCATCTCTGAAAACTCACGAACTCAATAAAACGCACCCAGATCATAACAAAACTGAATTTATTCTTTTAACATTAAGTTCATTCCAAAAAATCATTGATCAGAACGAGTTCAGTCAACAAAATGCCCCTTTCAACAACTTCCCCCTCCTCTTGAAAAGTCACTCAGAATCAATTAGCGACCAAAAGCTAAGGCCCAGAAAGACAATTATCTCCGAAAACTCGTTCTGATTATTGATTTTTTAGAATGAACTTAATGTTAAAAGAATAAATTCAGTTTTGGTATGAGCTGGGTGCGTTTTATTGAGTTCGTGAGTTCCAAAAAATCAATAATCAGAACGAGTTTTCAGAGATGATTGTCTTTCTGGGCCTTATCTTTCGGTCGCTAATTGATTCTGAGTGTGACTTTTCAAGAGGAGGGGGAAGTTGTTGAATGGGGCATTTTGTTGACTGAACTCGTTCTGAATAATGATTTTTTTGAATGAACTTAATGTTAAAAGAATAAATTCAGTTTTGTTATGAGCTGGGTGCGGTTTATTGAGTTCGTGAGTTTTTGGAGATGATTGTCTTTCTGGGCCTTAACTTTTGTTCGCTAGTGTAGTAAAAGTTCGGAAAATTAAAACTACAATGCATTTTTAGACATGTTCAGACATTAAAACCGATGTTTCCGCCATTGTTCAGACATTGAAATAGATGTTTATGCCATTGCTCAGACATTGAAATAGATGTTTGTGCCATTGTTCAGACATTGAAACAGATGTTTCCGCCATTGTTCAGACATTGAAATAGATGTTTGTGCCATTGTTCAGACATTGAAACAGATGTTTCTGGCATTGTTCAGACATTGAAATAGATGTTTGTGCCATTGTTCAGACATTGAAACAGATGTTTCTGGCATTGCTCAGACATTGAGACAGATGTTCCGCCATTGTTCAGACATTGAAATAGATGTTTGCGCCATTGTTCAGACATTGAAATAGATGTTTGTGCCATTGTTTGACATTGAAGCAGAGACATCTGTCATTGTTCAGACATTGAAACAGATGTTTCTGGCATTGTTCAGACATTGAGACAGATGTTCCGCCATTGTTCAGACATTGAAATAAATGTTTGCGCCATTGTTCAGACATTGAAATAGATGTTTGTGCCATTGTTTGACATTGAAGCAGAGACATCTGTCATTGTTCAGACATTGAAACAGATGTTTCTGTCATTGTTCAGACAGGATGTTTGTGCCATTGTTCAGACATTAAAACCGATGTTTCCGCCATTGTTCAGACATTGAAATAGATGTTTCTGCCATTGTTCAAACATTGAAACAGATGTTTCTGTCATTGTTCAGACATTGAAACAGATGTTTGTGCCATTGTTCAGACATTAAAACCGATGTTTCCGCCATTGTTCAGACATTGAAATATATGTTTATGCCATTGTTCAGACATTGAAACAGATGTTTCTGCCATTGTTCAGGCATTGAAATAGATGTTTATGCCATTGTTCAGACATTGAAACAGATGTTTCTGCCATTGTTCAGGCATTGAAATAGATGTTTGTGCCATTGTTCAGACATTGAAACAGATGTCTCTGTCATTGTTCAGACATTGAAATAGACGTTTCTGCCATTGTTCAGACATTGAAACAGATGTTTCTGTCATTGTTCAGACATTGAAATAGATGTTTATGCCATTGTTCAGACATTGAAACAGATGTTTCTGCCATTGTTCAGACATTGAAATAGATGTTTGTGCCATTGTTCAGACATTGAAACAGATGTTTCTGTCATTGTTCAGACATTGAAATAGATGTTTCTGCCATTGTTCAGACATTGAAACAGATGTTTCTGTCATTGTTCAGACATTGAAATAGATGTTTCTGCCATTGTTCAGATATATTAAAA
>CM065690.1:60622972-60640472 GCA_017654935.2 Phymorhynchus buccinoides | reverse complement strand
AGCTCAAAACGTTTTTACTAACAGAGTAATAACTGCATGGAGCAATCTTTCTAATGAAACTGTAAATGCATCATCACTAAATATGTTCAAAAATCTTGTTGACAAAAAATTTAATACTATTATGTTCTCCACAAACTTGGAGAAATTAAAAACAAACAAACAAAACCCAAAACAAATGCACAATAGCCGAAGTAATTCACGGGCAAAAAAACCCACCCCAAAACAATTTTTTTTTATCTACATTTGAGAAAAATATCTAGAGGGCAAAAGGCTTCAAAAACCTACAGAGCCTAAACTGATATGATATGATATGATAAATCACTATAACCCCAAATTTCACAGCCATAAAGAAGAACAGGTAGTAGGCCTACCATTGATTGATATAAATCCAGTACAGCATTAGAAAGGGTCCAAAGACGAGCAATAAAATTAATTAAAGGCGTTAGTCACCTTGATTACGAACACAGACTAAGAAAGTTGAAATTACCATCTCTGAAATACAGAAGAATTCGTGGGGATCTGATAAATAGATACAAAATTTTTCACAGTGATAACAATACTAATACATTTTTGTTCCAGCTAACAACTGACTCAAGAACCCGTAACAGTGATTTAAAAATACTAACCCAGTATAGCCGAACTAATATTAGAAAAAAAATTCTTTTCTAACAGAGCAACAAAGTTTTGGAATACTCTTCCTGCACATATTAAACGAGCACAGAATCTAACACAATTCAAAAACCTCCTTGGTGGATACACCAACATATCAAAACTACAATTATTGCTATCACTGAGACCATTCCGAAAAATGTAAAAGAATTTGTACCATCGGAATACAGCTTAGACAATTATAACATGTTCCATAATGAAAGCCCCAGCCGTGGAGTAGCTTTGTTCTTCGACAAAACCTTACATGTACAAGAATGCACTACCCTAAACAATAACACATTTCAAGAGGCAGTCTGGTGCCAATTCCAAACACAGGATAAAGAGAAAATTTTAGTTGGATGCATTTACAAAAGTCCCAATACCACTGAAGAAAACTTACAAAAACTATATGAAATGCTAAGAGATGATGAAATAAAAAAATATGACAAGGTTTTAATCATGGGTGATTTTAACTTCCCTAATATAAGATGGGATGGACAGTGGACAAATGTAAAAGATAATGATTTTATTGAAATGTTAGGAGATGGTTTTATGTTCCAAATGGTGAACAAGCCCACAAGGACAAGGGAAGGACAAAAAGAAAATATTCTCGACTTAATCTTAGTAAATGATACTCAAATGATATCTGACATCATACATTCTAGTCCCCTCGGTAAGAGTGACCACCAAGTCTTAATTTTTTCCATGTACGCAAGGGTACATAATACAGAAAGTTTAGAACAAACAGTAATATATAATATGAAAAAAGGAAATTTTTTACAAATGAGACAGGATTTTTTAAATCACAGTTGGGACCACTTGTACGACATGAGTGTTGATGATTGTTGGCAGGACATAAAAGATAAAATTCATTTCTCAATGGACAACAATATACCAAAAATAAAAGGTAATATTAAGAATAAAAAGAAAAAGTATAGACCCTATTGGATGTCACTGGGATTAAGAAAAAGTGTAAGAAAGAAGAACAGACTTTATAGAAGATACTTGGAAAATGGTAAATCTAAAGCTAGTAAACGTTACCGAGATTACATAGAATTGAGAGATAGGAGCTCTAAGCAGATGAGGAGGGAGACAAAAGACCATGAAAAACAAATAGCAAAAAACTGTAAGCTAAATCCCAAGCTGTTTTGGAAGTACATTAATTCTAAGCTCAAGTTATGTACTGGCGTCAGTTCACTTAAAGATAAACAGGGAGACATAGTCACAGCTGACCAGGATAAAGCTAACGTTTTGAATGATTATTTTGCTAGTGTTTTCACTAAAGAAAATACAGATTCCTTGCCCCCAATTAAAGATGAATCACCAGCTGACTGTACAGACATTGTTATTACAGTAGAAGCTATAAAGAATAAACTTAAGCACTTAGATGTGAACAAAGCCCAGGGGCCAGATAAGGTCCCAGCCAGAGTACTAAAAGAATTACATACAGAACTAGCACTTCCTTTAACAATTTTGTTCAATAAAAGTTTGGAGTCAGGGGAACTCCCAGTGGATTGGAAAACGGCAGAGGTTATAGCCATTTATAAAAAAGGAACAAGAACAGATCCGGGAAATTACAGGCCTGTGAGCCTCACATGTATAACATGTAAAATTTTAGAACAGTTTGTTCGGGACGCAATTGTTAAACACATGACTGATTTTGATCTGTATACAGACTGCCAACATGGATTCAGGGCAGGGCGTTCTTGTATGACCCAGCTATTAGATGTGATGGACGATTTTACTAAACTGTTGGAAGACAAGGAGGCTTTCGATATTGTATACTTAGATTTTAGGAAGGCCTTTGATTCTGTGCCGCACGAAAGACTTCTCCTAAAACTACAGGCATATGGCATAACTGGGAACATACTAAGGTGGGTAAGACATTTCCTAAAAGGCAGATCACAAAAGGTGCGGGTTGGGGCAAAACTATCATCTAATATTGACGTTTTAAGTGGCATTCCCCAGGGTAGTATCCTGGGGCCAATACTTTTTACAATTTTTATCAATGATCTCCCGGAGGAAATACAAAGTGTCTGTAAGATATTCGCAGACGATACCAAACTTTACAACTGTTCTAAATATTCAGACATAATACAAAATGACATAGATAAACTTATGGAATGGTCAGAAAAGTGGAATCTCTATTTTAATGCAGGAAAGTGCAAAGTCATGCATGTGGGCTATGACAATCAAAATGAAACTTATGAAATTTCCCACGGTTCAGCTAAACATGTTTTGGAAACCTGTTCAGATGAAAAAGACTTAGGAGTCATATTTGATTTTAAACTCAAATTTGATAAACACATTACAACAGCAGTAAACAAGGCCAATAGAATATTGGGTTTAATTAGAAGAAGTTTTATGGAATTAAATACAGAAGTTTTTTTTTGAACCTATATAAAAGTTTAGTAAGACCTCATCTTGAGTATGGAAATCTAATTTGGAACCCTTTTCTTAAAAGACAATCTACACAGATTGAAAGAGTACAAAGGCGAGCAACCAAATTAATAAAATCAATACAAAATTTGGAATATGGGGACAGACTTCATAAGTTAAGTTTACCATCCTTAAAATTTAGAAGAGTAAGGGGAGATTTGATAACTGTATATAAAATTTTGAATAACCCTGACAAAACTAACAAGCATTTGTTTCAATTGTCTAACGATTTGAGAACCCGTAACAGTGATCTAAAAATACTAACCCAATACAGTAGAACTAATATGAGAAAAAACTTCTTTTCTAATAGAGTCACCCAGCACTGGAACAATCTCCCTGCACAAACTAAACTTGCTTCCAACATTAACCATTTCAAAAACCTCCTAGATAGTGACCCCAAAATTAATGTTTTTAAATACAATTATGATTAAGACGACAATGATAGTTCAAAAAGCGCCACAGCGGTGCCAATCTGATTAATGAACAAAGCCACAATAACAAACAATCAAAAGATAGGGCACATCAAGAGGCCGTGAGGCCTGGCTGCCCTGAAGATCTGACCTGATGACTAAAAGGCAGATTTGCCGAAAACAAAATACAAAAACCTCTCAGCTGTACAAAAGTTCAAACAAAAATGACAGGACAGTGAAGAGGCCGCGAGGCCTAATGTCCTAATTACCTGACCTGACCTGAATATTTACAGGCACATTTTGAATTCTTGCCATCTTCAATAAAGAAAACATCGCACACTGCGCTTGGCCTTGGTCATACAATGACTTCTTACATTTATAAATATTTCCTGTTCTGATAAAAATTATATCTAAATACTTGAAAGTGTCTACTTCGGTCGTAAGCTGGTAGTAGCTAACGTGTCTCCCCGCTCACTTTAAAAGAAGATTTGAGTTGTTTTTGAAAGATAAACAATTTTACAACTTAAATCCGTGAAGTTCTCAAAAGTCCACTTGCAAAAAATTAGTTTATAACAAATTGACAAACAGCAAAGGGAGGTATAGTAAGGCTTTACCAGAATAATTATCAACCAATCACAAAACTAGAAATGTGTGTGTGTGTGTGTGTGTGTGTGTGTGTGTGTGTGTGTGTGTGTTAGTGTGTGTGTGTGTGTGTGTGTGTCAGTGGTGTTAATTATTATGTATATAAGACTTAAATATCTCTTTGAATATCTCCTAAATAGTAAAGCAATTAATTACAATTGCCACACATTGGTTTCTCTTTTGATATAATTTTCTATGATATATTTTTCTTGTTTAACCCTTTCACCGCCAATGTCGCATTTTTACACCTCAATGATTTAACATCCATGTCATTAAAACTCTTGAAATTAGGGTCTGTTATTCAATGATATTGTGTTCCTTAATTTGGGCAGTAAGGATTGACCGTATTCTAAATGTGTCACAGAGAAATCCCACAATATTGCAGACAAAATCTTTTCTGTAGCCAAGCAAATTTAATGGACCTTTTTGGCTCAAAGATGGCTGGCGGTAAAAGGGTTAATTAGTCATCCCCATTATAGCTTCTGCTAATCCCTCATCCCCACTATGACTTTCACTAATGTAAAAATCCTAAAAGTACTTAAGCCCCTTCCATCCGCGTGTGTTTGTGTGCAGACTATCATGTTAACTTGTGGCGGTGCCATAGCCGATGAGGTTTAACCGAGGCGTGGTCCCGCTACAGCTATCTGTATTAATAAAAAAATCGGGACTTTACTGGTTTCGTACTGCCTCCGGGCATTGCCTCCAGTATTGTTCCCACCATATTTGTATTTACAAATGTCCCATATGTGTCTGGTTCAGACCGAGAGGACGTAAAACACCATTTTCGCCCTCGTGTGTTTGTGTGCATGCGTGTTGTTTGTGCGTGTGTGTGTGTGTGCGTGTGCGTGTGCGTGTGCGCGTGCGCGTGCGCGTGTAGTGTGTGTGTGTGTGTGTGTGTGTGTGTGTGTGTGTGTGTGTGTGTGTGCGTGCGTGCGTGCGCGCGTGTATATTTTGTGTGTGTCGTTTATTTATTTATATTGCAGCCGCCCCCCCGTATTTCTACGCCACTGATCATTATCAGAACATGTCGCCACGGGCACTTTCGCTTTTGCCGCCCTTGGCGCGTGCACATCCTGCCACATCTCCAGGGAGACACTACGCTGCGCATGCGCAGGAAGTGGATTTCAGGTTATTGACAGACGAACCGACTGCAACCGAAGTTGTAAGGTAAGTTTGTGACAAGTTTGTGACAAAGTTTTGCAACAGACTTTCACGTATTGTTATGCGTATGTATTTCTGCACAATGCCATACAGCTATTCTAATAGTTCCACTGAAAATTTGAGCAAACTTCCTTTATTTTATGTTGCTCTGCAAATGTTTGGAAGGGCAATGCCAATGGAACCGACCCCCCTTTTTCAGTCTTTTTTTTCCTGAGGTGCTGTCGCATGAAAATAGGTAGCTCGTAAAAATAAGTAGCTCGCTACCTATGACAGTGTGCATTTGCGACATTTTTCATGCGACAGGTGCCAGAATGATCAATTCAATGATCGTGGGCCCCAAAGAGAAGAAGAAATGTTTAGATTAGGCTAGGCTAGAAAGTTACAAGTTGACTCGATGTCGATCGCAGGATTGGCAAAGAGCTCTGCAGTTTATGATATTGCTGGGAACATATTAAAATGGATAGGAACTTTTTTTTACGGGCAGAACACAAAAAAGGTACAAATAAACGGTAAATATTCTTCTGAAACGGCAGTGTTGAGTGGTATCCCACAAGGTAGCATCCTAGGCCCCATTCTGTTCACAATTTTCATTAATGATCTACTGTAGGTACGAACAGAAAAGAAAAAAACTTACGTAATTCTCAGAGTTGTACTAATAAAATGAAAGAAAAGTACCTAAATTGGTGTAAACATGCGTTTTTTGTCAATAGTTTTTAAAAATAGGTACGATTTTGTTAAAACATTGGTCTATTTTTTAATCATGACTCAAATAATGAAATGTGTGACATATTTCTTCCAACAATCAAGATGATTGAAAGCTGAATAAAACTCCACTATTTTTTTTAGAAAAACAGTACTCACAGATAGTGTATTGTCTGTAGAACCTATAATGTAGCTTCTTTGAGAAAAGAAGCTCTTCAATATTTGTTATTGCATAAAAAAAATATTTCAGTCGAAGAAATCTTCTTAGTTCGGCTTTCCGGCGCCCCCTTACCATGCGCTCGTTTCGTGCATTGACGTATTTATTAGCGTAATCGTCATCAAACTGATGTATTGATGATCAATACGTCAGTCGTCCGGGCATAGATCGAGCAAAAAACAATCGAACTTTCATTGTTCTAGATTTTTAGGAAGTTTCAAAACGACACATGTGCAACATTTAACACTTACGTTTTAAGCTTCGAAACAAACATATGTCATTTTCTGATGCCGCTGGTCGAATGAAGTAAAATATTGTAAGAATCAGCTTAAATCACTTAAATCAGCTTACAAGCAAGAATCGCATTGCTGTTTTTGAGTCCGTCATTCAGTTTGAAAACAGAAGTGCGCATGCGTTGTCATCGGCCTTGACCTTGACCTTTCACACGCGTCATTTCCTATGGAAATAAAACGGAAAATACACCTCGATTTTTGGGGCAACGATTTCTATGACTGGGGTCACCCAAATCTTTCGAAAAAATTGATCAAGCTTCACACCGATGATTAATCTTACTGCGAGCAATCTTTGTTGGCGCGCCTCGGGCACAGCTTTTCAACGATCGATGCGTTGAGTGAAGCTTCTTGTTCTCTCTAATCTACTTCTCTTCAACCCAACGATAGATTCGCAAGCTCAATGATCTAACAAACTAGCGGGTATCGTCTTGCTTTTTAGTGTGATAACTGTGCATGCACATGCGACTCCATTTTTTGCGCGTGTGTCCCGAACCCAGACAAGTTCAGAGATCAAATCCAAGGGACGCAACTTACCTACCTACCTATAGTCTACTGGATCAAGTAGAAAGCATATGTAAAATTTTTGCAGACGATACCAAAATATACAATACTTCCAAAAATTCTAAAACAATTCAACATGACATTGACAAACAAATAAGGCCGACCTTATGGCCATGACAGTCGTAGGGATAATGAAAACGGGTGAAAAACCTTATGGCCACGACAGTCGTGGGGATAATGAAAACGGGTGAAAAACCTTATCGCCACGACAGTCGTGGGGATAATGAAAATGGGTGAAAATCCTTATCGCCATGACAGTCGTGGGGATAATGAAAACCTTATCGCCACGACAGTCGTGGGGATAATGAAAACGGGTGAAAAACTTTATCGCCTCGAAAGACGTTTAATACCTGCACGCCATTTTTTAATATATTTTTTTGGCTTCCGTTATTATTTCATTTCTGGTAGGCCTATTTTCTTGCCGTTTTTGTCCTTTGCCCAGTTTTTCAAAGGCTGTGGCTAAATAGCCGCCAGTGGCTCTATAGAATGCAGGCTACAGAGCCGCTACTTTCCATTTCCGGTGAAAAACGAAGCTAAAAATAGAAAGAAGTCTAAGTGTAGACTGGACTTTCCTCTTTATTTGACCTCGCGGCTCACTGTCTCTACTTAACTTTCTCTTTGTCAGTGGACGCACGTTCCTTCCCAAACTTTGCTTTCCCGCTATTTTGTTAATGTCACGTGATCGAGGGTTTTCTTCCGGCTCTTTTGCCCATGCGCAACGGTCGTGCCCATAATGTCCACAGCCCCTTTCCATTATCGGCACGACAGTCGTGGGAATAAGGAAAACGGAAGGAAAAGCTTATGGGCACGACTGTCGTGGGGACTGTCGTGGGGATAAGCACTTCCAACAAATAAACTGGACAGAGAAATGGAATTTGTATTTTAATGATACACATGTAGTAAATGTAAGGTGATGCACTTAGGAAAGAATAATCCAAGTTACAATTATAAAATCACACGGTACCTGTTGTATCGAAAGTAGAATCGCATGCTCTCCCTTTAACCATGTGACTAGACGTCACTTGCCAATCTGCATGTCAACTATCGTCTGCTTTGCCCCCAACACCCTGCTGCTGTTTAACAGTTAATAAACTGTTATATTTATTACATGAGCTGTAATAGTTTGTATTCTTTTATTGGAACGACAAATACAACAGTACATGTACCAACAAACATATTCTAGAAACTTGCAAAGAGGAAAAGCCTGAGGATCTTGGTGTCATCTTTGATTCTGGATTAACATTTGATAATCACATTAACACGGCTATTACCGTAATTTACGGCCCATAAGGCGACTCAGCGCATAAGGCACACTCCCTGCTTTAATTTTGTGTGTGTAATTTGAACAAAGATAGGGCGCATACACCCGATAAGGCGCAAAGAAGCCAAAGAAATCAAAAAAAGGAAGAATGAAACGATCAGCGAAAGTAACATCATTACAGAGCATGGTGAGTTGTTCATTTCAACTCTCGACCCCCTTACTTTTTTCTGTTTAGAGTATAGAAAGGGCGCATGCACCGGATTGGACACAGGGGTCAAAGTTCAGTATAAAAAAGTTGCGCCTAATAGGCCGTAAATTACGGTAGTAAAGGCAACAAAATGCTGGGCATAATTAGAAGAAGTTTTATTGGGTTAGATAATATAATATTTTTAAAACTATATAAAAGTTTGGTCAGACCTCATCTAGAATATGGAAATCAGATCTGGAGTCCGTTTTTAAAAAGGCGATCGACAGCATTAGAGAAGGTCCAAAGACGAGCAACAAAATTAGTTAAAGGCGTTAGTCACCTTGATTACGAGCACAGACTAAGGAAGTTGAAATTACCATCTCTGAAATATAGAAGAATTCGTGGGGATCTGATAAACACATGCAAAATTTTTCATAGTGATAACAATACTAATAAATCTTTGTTCCAGCTAACAACTGACTCAAGAACCTGTAACAGTGATTTAAAAATACTAACCCAGTATAGCCGAACTAATATTAGAAAAAAATTATTTTCTAACAGAGTAACAAAGTTTTGGAATACTCTTCCTGCACATATTAAACGAGCACAGAATATAACACAATTCAAAAACCTCCTTAATAAATACACCAACATATCAAAACTACAATATGAGCATGACTAAAAGGCAGATTTGCCGAAAACAAAATATAAAAACCTCTCAGCTGTGCAAAAGTTCAAACAAAAATGACAGGACAGTGAAGAGGCCGCGAGGCCTAATGTCCTAACTACCTGACCTGACCTGACCTTATGCCCCCTCCACCACCACAGCCACCACCACCAAATGCTCAATGACAATGGAAGCAATTGCCTTGCTGAGAAAGGGATTAGGGTTATAATTAGATTAGGGCCAATTTCATTTCATTACACATGGAGTCACACATACACCCCACCCACCCACCCACAGAGTCGCAGAGAGATTGCCACAAAAGTGGCCCTTTCAACTAGTCATCAGAATCTCCTCCCCTCCTCCCTCCCCCTTCCCTCCTTCCCCCTGTTCTCTCACCTTTCCGTTACCTCATCTCCGTCCCCCCTGTCCAGGCCTCTCCCTCAAATTATGCCCACCCCCTTCTCACCCCATCTCATTCAATCCCGCATTGAGCTGATCATCTGGGCAGCAAGTCTTCTACACAAGTCAACTGTTTAGTTGGACACCCCCGCCCCCCCCCCCCACCCCCACCCACACACACGCCGTAAGCGTCATAATCATCAAATTGTTGATGGAGGACGCTATTTGCAAGAAGAAGAAGAAGAAGAATCAGAGAGAGTGGGAGAGAGAGCTTCCTAAGGAGAAACCTGAAGGTGTGCTCCTCTGCTACCAAGGACCTTGCATACAAGGCCATGGTCAGACCCATCACAGAATATGAAGGTGTGCTCCTCTGCTACCAAGGAGCTTGCATACAAGGCCATGGTCAGACCCATCACAGAATATGAAGGTGTGCTCCTCTGCTACCAAGGAGCTTGCATACAAGGCCATGGTCAGACCCATCACAGAATATGAAGGTGTGCTCCTCTGCTACCAAGGAGCTTGCATACAAGGCCATGGTCAGACCCATCACAGAATATGAAGGTGTGCTCCTCTGCTACCAAGGAGCTTGCATACAAGGCCATGGTCAGACCCATCACAGAATATGAAGGTGTGCTCCTCTGCTACCAAGGAGCTTGCATACAAGGCCATGGTCAGACCCATCACAGAATATGAAGGTGTGCTCCTCTGCTACCAAGGAGCTTGCATACAAGGCCATGGTCAGACCCATCACAGAATATGAAGGTGTGCTCCTCTGCTACCAAGGAGCTTGCATACAAGGCCATGGTTAGACCCATCACAGAATATGAAGGTGTGCTCCTCTGCTACCAAGGAGCTTGCATACAAGGCCATGGTCAGACCCATCACAGAATATGAAGGTGTGCTCCTCTGCTACCAAGGAGCTTGCATACAAGGCCATGGTCAGACCCATCACAGAATATGAAGGTGTGCTCCTCTGCTACCAAGGAGCTTGCATACAAGGCCATGGTCAGATCCATCACAGAATATGAAGGTGTGCTCCTCTGCTACCAAGGAGCTTGCATACAAGGCCATGGTTAGACCCATCACAGAATATGAAGGTGTGCTCCTCTGCTACCAAGGAGCTTGCATACAAGGCCATGGTCAGATCCATCACAGAATATGAAGGTGTGCTCCTCTGCTACCAAGGAGCTTGCATACAAGGCCATGGTCAGACCCATCACAGAATATGCCAGCTCAGTCTGGGATCCATGCACTGAGTGACATGCTGACCTCAGACCTTGAGAAGGTACAACGCAGAGCAGCAAGATACGTCTTGAAGTTGAACAGGCACAGAAACACATCCAGTGTCAGTAGCATGCTCCAACAGCTACAGTGGTCCTCACTGGCTGAGCGCCACAGAGCATCCAGGCTCACCATGTTTTATAAAATTGTGAATGGACTTGGGGCAATGGGTGGATGCCTCGTGCCTCCATACGGGGAGCTGGATGACCCCGCCCCCTCCATGAGTCTCATGCTGGTGAGTTGTTCATTTCAACTCTCGACCCCCTTACTTTTTTCTGTTTAGAGTATAGAAAGGGCGCATGCACCGGATTGGACACAGGGGTCAAAGTTCAGTATAAAAAAAAGTTGCGCCTAATAGGCCGTAAATTACGGTAGTAAAGGCAACAAAATGCTGGGCATAATTAGAAGAAGTTTTATTGGGTTAGATAATATAATATTTTTAAAACTATATAAAAGTTTGGTCAGACCTCATCTAGAATATGGAAATCAGATCTGGAGTCCGTTTTTAAAAAGGCAATCGGCAGCATTAGAAAGGGTCCAAAGACGAGCAACAAAATTAGTTAAAGGCGTTAGTCACCTTGATTACGAGCACAGACTAAGGAAGTTGAAATTACCATCTCTGAAATATAGAAGAATTCGTGGGGATCTGATAAACACATGCAAAATTTTTCATAGTGATAACAATACTAATAAATCTTTGTTCCAGCTAACAACTGACTCAAGAACCTGTAACAGTGATTTAAAAATACTAACCCAGTATAGCCGAACTAATATTAGAAATTTTTTATTTTCTAACAGAGTAACAAAGTTTTGGAATACTCTTCCTGCACATATTAAACGAGCACAGAATATAACACAATTCAAAAACCTCCTTAATAAATACACCAACATATCAAAACTACAATATGAGCATGACTAAAAGGCAGATTTGAAAACAAAATATAAAAACCTCTCAGCTGTGCAAAAGTTCAAACAAAGATGACAGGACAGTGAAGAGGCAGCGAGGCCTAATGTCCTAACTACCTGACCTGACCTGACCTTATGCCCCCTCCACCACCACAGCCACCACCACCAAATGCTCAATGACAATGGAAGCAATTGCCTTGCTGAGAAAGGGATTAGGGTTATAATTAGATTAGGGCCAATTTCATTTCATTACACATGGAGTCACACATACACCCCACCCACCCACCCACCCACAGAGTCGCAGAGAGATTGCCACAAAAGTGGCCCTTTCAACTAGTCATCAGAATCTCCTCCCCTCCTCCCTCCCCCTTCCCTCCTTCCCCCTGTTCTCACCTTTCCGTTACCTCATCTCCGTCCCCCCTGTCCAGGCCTCTCCCTCAAATTATGCCCACCCCCTTCTCACCCCATCTCATTCAATCCCGCATTGAGCTGATCATCTGGGCAGCAAGTCTTCTACACAAGTCAACTGTTTAGTTGGACACCCCCGCCCCCCCCCCCCCCCCCCCCACACCCCCCCACACACACGCCGTAAGCGTCATAATCATCAAATTGTTGATGGAGGACGCTATTTGCAAGAAGAAGAAGAAGAAGAATCAGAGAGAGTGGGAGAGAGAGCTTCCTAAGGAGAAACCTGAAGGTGTGCTCCTCTGCTACCAAGGACCTTGCATACAAGGCCATGGTCAGACCCATCACAGAATATGAAGGTGTGCTCCTCTGCTACCAAGGAGCTTGCATACAAGGCCATGGTCAGACCCATCACAGAATATGAAGGTGTGCTCCTCTGCTACCAAGGAGCTTGCATCCCAGGCCATGGTCAGACCCATCACAGAATATGAAGGTGTGCTCCTCTGCTACCAAGGAGCTTGCATACAAGGCCATGGTCAGACCCATCACAGAATATGAAGGTGTGCTCCTCTGCTACCAAGGAGCTTGCATACAAGGCCATGGTCAGACCCATCACAGAATATGAAGGTGTGCTCCTCTGCTACCAAGGAGCTTGCATACAAGGCCATGGTCAGACCCATCACAGAATATGAAGGTGTGCTCCTCTGCTACCAAGGAGCTTGCATACAAGGCCATGGTCAGACCCATCACAGAATATGAAGGTGTGCTCCTCTGCTACCAAGGAGCTTGCATACAAGGCCATGGTTAGACCCATCACAGAATATGAAGGTGTGCTCCTCTGCTACCAAGGAGCTTGCATACAAGGCCATGGTCAGACCCATCACAGAATATGAAGGTGTGCTCCTCTGCTACCAAGGAGCTTGCATACAAGGCCATGGTCAGACCCATCACAGAATATGAAGGTGTGCTCCTCTGCTACCAAGGAGCTTGCATACAAGGCCATGGTCAGACCCATCACAGAATATGAAGGTGTGCTCCTCTGCTACCAAGGAGCTTGCATACAAGGCCATGGTTAGACCCATCACAGAATATGAAGGTGTGCTCCTCTGCTACCAAGGAGCTTGCATACAAGGCCATGGTCAGATCCATCACAGAATATGAAGGTGTGCTCCTCTGCTACCAAGGAGCTTGCATACAAGGCCATGGTCAGACCCATCACAGAATATGCCAGCTCAGTCTGGGATCCATGCACTGAGTGACATGCTGACCTCAGACCTTGAGAAGGTACAACGCAGAGCAGCAAGATACGTCTTGAAGTTGAACAGGCACAGAAACACATCCAGTGTCAGTAGCATGCTCCAACAGCTAGAGTGGTCCTAACTGGCTGAGCGCCACAGAGCATCCAGGCTCACCATGTTTTATAAAATTGTGAATGGACTTGGGGCAATGGGTGGATGCCTCGTGCCTCCATACGGGGAGCTGGATGACCCCGCCCCCTCCATGAGTCTCTCGCCATGGGGATACCGAAGGGTCTTTAATAAAAATAGCTCCCCAACCTTCTTGAAGTTCTGTGCTTGACACTTCCTCTAATCTGCCACTCTTTGACACTGCCTTTCCCTTTACTTTCTATCATGTACTATCTTTCTGGCGTATTGACCCATTCTCCTGTCTTTTAAAAAAACAACAACAATTTTTCTCCTTTGAGCTCCTCCGAAATTTGAATGTGTTGGCTGTACGCAGCGGGGAGACCAGTGAAAACTGAAAACCGGTCACATACGTACCTTACCCATTATGGCCAAATGGCCTGTGAACGCAGAAGAAAAAGAAGAAGTGAATGGACTGACCTGCGTAAAATGCAACACCCTCAAACCCCTACCATCCAGCAGTAGAACTTACTAGAAGACAGAACCACAACATGCAATTTCAACGTATATCTGCAAGAACCGACTACCGCAATAACTCCTTCTTTCCAAAAAAACAGCAGCGACTGGAACTCCTTGCCACCAGAAACTGTCCAGTCCCCCACGCTCAGCTCCTTCACCTCGAGGGTGCTGAAGCTCCCCACATAAAGACCATATAAACACGTTTTTTGGTCTTCCTTTCGTGTGGGGTGGGGTGTTCTCAGACTAGCCAGGGGTGCCCAGCCTCGCATGCCCTCTTGTCTATCTAGCTTTTGTTTTTGTTTTTCCTGCGCAGCATACATTCTTTGAACCTCAGTACATGTCAATAATTGCCGGTTACGGCAGGTGGACATTACCGGAAGAAGAAGAAGAGCAATAAAATAAAATAAGAAAAGATGTATATAGATGGAACTTGTTTTCAAAGCCTCTTTATTATGCATGCATCTGTATTATATGTGTACAAGTGCATGTCAAATTGTGTGTATGCATGTGTGAGTGCCCGTGAAATCTGTATGGACTGTGTGTGTGTGTGGATGTAAGAGAGAATATGCACATGTACGCATGCTGGTTTTTAGAATTACATTTACATGCCTTCTTTGAATCATATGCATATGTGTTAATGCATTTAATTTATAAATTTGTGTGTGCTCACATGCATATTACAAATAAGTTTAGGTGAATGAAGAGAACATGGACTATCAAGTGACAAGGTATGCAAAAAACATTGACATTTGCGCAGCATAAGCAGTTGTTAGGATTGAATTGCAATACATAATTATGAACCTCATTTGCATAGGTCACCATGGCAGCCAATGGGGGCCCAACGACCAAAAAGAAGACAATGAAAATGCAGACGAGGCTGTCGATAACGGATGATGACGCCAAGGTTCTGGGCAGGACCACCAACCTGAGGCGAGAAAGGACCGCCTCCATGGACCAGATCCACACCCTGAAGCTGAAGACACACAACAGTGCCTGGACCCCCATTGTGCACAAACCCTCCAATGAACAAGTATTGGTAATTAACCCCTTGACTGGTAGCAGTGATTAACCCCTTGACTGGTAGCAGTGATTAACCCTTTGGTCCAGAAACTGAAGCTGAAGACACACAACAGTGCCTGGAACCCCATTGTGCACAAACCATCCAATGAACAGGCATTGGTGTTTAACCCCTTGACTGACAGAACAATTAACCCCTTGAATGGTGGAGAAACTGAAAACACACAACAGTGCCTGGATCCCCATTGTGCACAAACCATCCAATGGGCAGGTAGGAGTGACTACCATATTTTTCGGACTATAAGGCGATTCTTTTGTTTTCTCAGACTGAGACCCCTGTGCCTTGTAATATGACTAAATTAGTCCAACCTCTCCTAACGGGCACCTCAGTATCACGACACCCTGGTAAGCCGGACAGTTTTACTCCTTGTAATATGACTAATACAGTCCAACCTCTCCTTACGGGCACCTCAGTATCACGACTTCCCGGTAAGCCGGACAGTTTTACTCCTTGTAATATGACTAATACTAATACCGTAATACAGTCCAACCTCTCCTTACGGGCACCTCAGTATCACGACACCCCGGTAAGCCAGACAGTTTTACTCCTTGTAATATGACTAATACTAATACCGTAATACAGTCCAACCTCTCCTTACGGGCACCTCAGTATCACGACACCCCGGTAAGCCAGACAGTTTTACTCCTTGTAATATGACTAATACTAATACCGTAATACAGTCCAACCTCTCCTTACGGGCACCTCAGTATCACGACACCCCGGTAAGCCGGACAGTTTTACTCCTTGTAATATGACTAATACTAATACCGTAATACAGTCCAACCTCTCCTTACGGGCACCTCAGTATCACGACTTCCCGGTAAGCCAGACAGTTTTACTCCTTCTCTTCTCTTCTTGTAATATGACTAATACAGTCCAACCTCTCCTTACGGGCACCTCAGTATCACGACACCCCGGTAAGCCGGACAGTTTTACTCCTTGTAATATGACTAATACTAATACCGTAATACAGTCCAACCTCTCCTTACGGGCACCTCAGTATCACGACTTCCCGGTAAGCCAGACAGTTTTACTCCTTCTCTTCTCTTCTTGTAATATGACTAATACAGTCCAACCTCTCCTTACGGGCACCTCAGTATCACGACACCCCGGTAAGCCAGACAGTTTTACTCCTTGTAATATGACTAATACTAATACCGTAATACAGTCCAACCTCTCCTTACGGGCACCTCAGTATCACGACTTCCCGGTAAGCCGGACAGTTTTACTCCTTGTAATATGACTAATACTAATACCGTAATACAGTCCAACCTCTCCTTACGGGCACCTCAGTATCACGACTTCCCGGTAAGCCAGACAGTTTTACTCAGTCTCTTCTCTTCTTGTAATATGACTAATACAGTCCAACCTCTCCTTACGGGCACCTCAGTATCACGACACCCCGGTAAGCCGGACAGTTTTACTCAGTCTCTTCTCTTCTTATTCAATTATGGACAGTTTCAGTGATGCACCGAGGTTGGAAAAGTGATAGGACAGACTGTCCTGAAGCAAGAAAATCGATAGGTAAAAATGTCCTGGACCTCGGTGCCCAATAGGACAATTTGACGTTATGTTGGAAATTAGAAACAAAAAAGCACTCGGGGGTGGGGGGTGTTGATAAACTTATTTTTTCAGGCAGAATAATCATCTGCTTCAGGTGAATATAGATAATCAATGTTAACTACTCGAGAGTGTTAAATGTGGTTGACATGTTTATACATCATGTGTAGGAAAAGCTTTTGTTTGTGTTACACCACTATCAGTGCAAAATATACTGTAGCTGACAAGTCATAGTCACATTCAGTCAAAAACAAAACAAAATCGTTAAAGCATCTCAAAACTTGACTCTTTTTAATAAATGAAATAAATCACTGACAATAAATTGTGTATGATGCATCATGCCATCACACCATGAATCAGTTCAGAAAACATGGAAAACTAAACAACCATTGCAAAATAAAGCTTGGAAAAAAATGTGTGTATCTTTGCATTTTGTTTGGACGATGTCGATGGACTGTTCAGCACTTCGTTGGTAGTACTACTACTACTCGGAGTGGAAGGCCTACTGTCACTCGCGTTGTCATCCTCAGCTTGATCAGAAAGCAAACTTGAAGGCCTAATGAAAAACAAGCCTATATCTTGCTGACCTTTATCTGGTCGACATTTTTTCAATATTTCTTTTACAATGAACAGCAGAAACAAAACGTGTGTTGATCGTCTGCAAGTCACTAAAGACGAGAGAGTTGTTCCCCATGTCAAAATTCCTGGAAAAAAACAATAGGCCAATTCGGCCTTCGCCTACTATCAGTTAGGCCTAGCTGAGGCAAGTGGAAAACTGCTTGGAACGTGTGTATTCCGTT
>CM065690.1:60605472-60617972 GCA_017654935.2 Phymorhynchus buccinoides | reverse complement strand
CGTCCTATCTGTGTTCAAATTACGATATATATTATTTTTAAAGCAGGGGGTGCGCCGTATGCGCTGTGTCGCCTTATGGGCCGTAAATTATGGTACTTCACATCAAACTCATTTCTGCTAAAGAAAATTAAAGTTTGTTGGCATACAAGAATGTATCTGTTTGGAATATGGGGGACATTCAGAATAGAGCTAGATTTGATTATGTTAAAAACCGATTACTTTACTCCCTGAGTAACCCAAATGTACATTCAGAATAGAGCTAGATTTGATGATGTTAAAAATTACTTTATGGTATAATTACTTTACTCCCTGAGTAGTAGTAGTAGTAATTAGGGCTAGAAGTGGGCCTCGCGGCCCTTTTACGCTCTTTCTCGTTTGTGACTTTTATTTGTTTCAAGGTGGCTTGCTTTCTACAGCTAAACTATAAAATGTAACAAACATATGGAATGGACTTTTTCTTCTTCTTTTTTTTATTCATCGAAAGTATTATAAAAAATTGACATCATTGTGTCTTTGTTCAGAAGATTTTATAATATATTTATGTTAGGTGCAGCCTTAATGTTAGTTGACAAATTATTCCAGTATTGAATAACTCGGTTAGATAAGTAAAGCTTGCGAATGTTAGTAACTGATCGTCTTAATAACTTTGTACTATTTCGTGTCATGTTTGTGATACTTTTAACAAAAAGGTTCTTAAAGTCTATGTCATCAATATTATTCATATTTTATATACTTGTATAAGGTCGCCCCTGACTCTTCTTCCCTTCAGAGAAGGTAATCCCAGGAATGTTAATCTTTCACTATAAGTTTTGTTCTTACATGTTTTCATCAATTTTGTCGTCCTTTGCACTTTCTCTATAGCTATTGATTGCCTTTTAAAGATTGGGCACCAAACTGAGTTGGCATATTCCAAGTGTGGTCTTACCATAGCTTTATAAAGTTTAACAAGTACTTCTTTATTTAGGAACTCAAATGATCTTTTAGTAAGCCCCAACACTTGATTTGCTTTATTAACAATTTTTTGAACATGTATGTCAAAATTTAAGGACGGGTCAAATATTACACCCAAATCTTTTTCCTCATTGCATACTTCAATTTTGGTTGTGTCATTTATTGTCATGAAATACTCATACTTGGGATTCTTTGTTCCTATGTGCATTATTTTGCATTTCTGGATGTTAAAATACAAATTCCATGTCTCTGACCATTTATGTAATGCATATAAATCTGCGTGTAATGTGTCTCTGTTGCTTGAAGTGTTGTATACTTTAGTATCATCTGCAAATACTTTACATATGCTATTTACCTCTTCTGGCAGATCATTTATGAATATTGAAAATAATGTTGAACCCAATATACTACCCTGGGGTATTCCACTAACAACCTTTGCTTCTCCTGAATAAGATGTGCCTATGCATACTATTTGTGTTCTGCCTAATAAAAAGCTTTTAATCCATTCTAATAACTTTCCCCCAATCCCATAGGCTGCTAATATAATCAATAATCTTTGATGAGGAACCGAATCAAAGGCCTTTCTGAAGTCTAGGTATATAACATCTATACTTTCCCCTTTGTCAACTAAGCTTGTAAAATCTTCCATTACTTGCAGTAATAAGTAACCCAAATGTACATTCAGAATAGAGCTAGATTTGATGATGTTAAAAACCAATCACTTTACTCCCTGAGTAACCCAAATGTACATTCAGAATAGAGCTAGATTTGATGATGTTAAAAATCCTCTACTCCCTGAGTAACCCAAATGTACATTCAGAATAGAGCTAGATTTGATTATGTTAAAAACCAATCACTCTACTCCCTGAGTAACCCAAATGTACATTCAGAATAGAGCTAGATTTGATGATGTTAAAAACCAATCACTCTACTCCCTGAGTAACCCAAATGTACATTCAGAATAGAGCTAGATTTGATTATGTTAAAAACCAATCACTCTACTCCCTGAGTAACCCATTCAGAATAGAGCTAGATTTGATGATGTTAAAAACAATCAATCACTTTACTCCCTGAGTAACCCAAATGTACATTCAGAATAGAGCTAGATTTGATGATGTTAAAAAACAATCACTCTGCTCCCTGAGTAACCCAAATGTACATTCAGAACAGAGCTAGATTTGATGATGTTAAAAATCAATCACTCTACTCCCTGAGTAACCCAAATGTAATTTAGAATAGAGCTAGATTTGATGATGTTAAAAACCAATCACTCTACTCCCTGAGTAACCCAAATGTACATTCAGAACAGAGCTAGATTTGATTATGTTAAAAACCAATCACTCTACTCCCTGAGTAAACCAAATGTACATTCAGAACAGAGCTAGATTTGATGATGTTAAAAACAATCACTTTACTCCCTGAGTAACCCAAATGTACATTCAGAACAGAGCTAGATTTGATGATGTTAAAACCAATCACTCTACTCCCTGAGTAACCCAAATGTACCTGAAGATTAAAAACAACAACTAAGTTTCATTTCATTCAGATTGTAGCGTAAAGAGTAGATTCTAGGTTTTCAAATGTAACCAAAGCAAAATTGGAATGTGAAATGCATGTAAGACTATAATAGATTTAATTATTTTAGGAAAAAGCAGATTTAGAATGATTTGTAGTATGTGACTCAGAATAATAAAGATTGTGTGTTTGTATCAAATAAGAGTGAGGAAAATGAATTTTGTAAATGTCTTGGGGCGGTTGGTGGGGTGGATGGGTTGCAAAACTACTGGATGTGTTTTGATGAACATTTTGTTTGCTGCATTAATAATTGTGCAGCTTGGACATTAAATTGCATCAAAAAGGAACAAACACAAAGAGAAGCCAAAATGCAGAGTTATCTCTGCTTTCTCCAGCCTTGACCCCCTTGCTGTTTTTGTGACCAAAACAAATCTTTTTTGTTTGTTTCTGTGACAAAATTTTAAAAATCTGTTTAATTTTTTGCTCACTCGTGTTAACAAAGTGTGTCTATGATCTTATTTTTGTTCGATTTTTTAGGTGTATGTGTGTGTGTCTGTATGTGGTAACTTTAAAGGTGGACCCTGACGGATGAGTTTTGGCAAGAAGCACGTCGAGATCACCAGAAAGACAGCCTTTTTAAGGATCGGAACACTCACTTTGCTCTGGTTTCCTATAAATTAAACCGTCAAAACGGCGTTTCCTCCTTGGCGGAGATGCTGGAGAGAGTAGACATTTTGGATGGGGTGGGTGGAGGTCACTCATTGTGGTTGAAGCGTTTTCTTTTTCTTTTTTGTGCAGTAAGAAAGAAAAAAAGCTGTTTCCTTTGTTGTGAGCGAAATTCCTTTAGGTAAACTATAAAATTTAAGATAAAATAAAATAAAAAGGCTTGTATTGCGAAAAGTTTGTGCAAGCGATTTGGTCTAAACGCAGGCGGCCATTAGAAAGGAGACGGCACTCGCCTTCTCTTTGGGTGAAAGAATTTGACTTCCAGCACCTCCGCCAAGGAGGAATCGCCGATTTGACGGCTTGATTTCTGGGAAACCAGAGCAAAGTGAGTTGCGATCTCTGTAAAAGGTGTTTTCCTGGTGATCTCGACGTGTTTCTTACAAAAACTCATCCATCAGGGTGCACCTTTAACATTGTTTTTAAAAAATTTATTTGTCTGTTTTGTTTAACCTACCATATTGTTCGGACTATGAGGCGCACCTTATTATAAGCCCCCCCCCCCCCCCCAATTTACTCAACATTCAGAGTTTATTATTATCTTTCAGACTATATTATCAGTCATCTTAGAAGGCACAGGGGTCTCAATGTGGGGGAAATATCACCTTACAGTCTGTAAAATACAGTATGTTTTTTGTGTATGTTTTGTTTGACCTGCATTTTTTGGTGTGTGTGTGTGTGCGCAGTTTGACCTGTGGACAGATTCTCAGCGGAAGCGGTTTCTGGACGTGGTGTTCCGGCAGTGCACGCGGTCGCAGAACAAGTTTGTGCAGGACTGGTACCGGGACAGAGTGCCCATGCAGCACCTGGACTTCAGCACAGTGCTGCCCCGATTCCTGGCACTCTACATCTTCTCCTTCCTCGACCCCAAGACACTGTGTCGATGTGCCCAGGTCTCATGGAACTGGAAATTCTTATCTGAACAGGTACATGGCACTGACACTGGCACTGAGTGATGCTGACAATGACATTTTTCGACTTAAAGCTGCATTACAGATTTGATTGTAGGCTGCAATATGTAATTTTTCGACTGTAGGCTTCACTGTGCATTCGACTGTAGGCTGCAATGTAATTTTTTGACTGTAGGCTGCATTGTACATTCGACTGTTGGTTGCAATGATTTTTTTCGACTGTAGGCTGCAATTTACATTCGACTGTTGGCTGCAATGTAATTTTTCAACTGTAGGCTGCAATTTACATTCGACTGTAGGTTGCAATGTAATTTTTCAACTGTAGGCTGCAATGTACATATCTGTAAATTCAACTGTAGGCTGCATTGTAGATTCGACTGTAGGCTGCACCGTATATTCGACTGTAGGCTGCATGGTATATTCGAATGTAGGCTGCATTGTAGATCCGACTGTAGGCTGCATGGTATATTCGACTGTAGGCTGCATTGTAGATTCGACTGCGCTGAACGATAGAGCTCAGAGTCGTCAGCAAAGAAATGGTACTGAGTGCTTAACTGTGCAATAAGAAAGCTGAGAGGCCTGGTATACATTGTAAAAAGAACAGGCCCGAGCACCGATCCCTGGGGCACACCGAAGTTGAGCTCAGAATTCGCAGATCTAACACCGTTGATCAGGACACATTGTGTGCGGTTTTGAAGATAAGAAGTGAACCAGTTCAGAACCGTTCCAGAACAACCAAAGTGCTGGGATAATCTAGCGAGTAGAATACCATGATTAATGGTGTCAAACGCCGCCGACAAATCGAGTAGCGACAAAATTGTAACACAACCCCTGTCAGAAGTACAAGCTTCTGATGGATTGATTGATTGATTGATTCATCAATTTATTGATTGATATCATCAGGATGATGTGTGGATGCCCAAGTGTCTTCGCTATGGCTGGTTCCTGCCCTACACTCCGGCAGACAACGAATACGGGGCCTGGAAACGGCACTACGTGGCCTGTATTCATACGCTGGACTCTATGGCCAACAGCCGCAGGGTAAGTCAGTTATGTCCCTTGTTATAAGGCACTACGTGGCCTGTATTCATACGCTGGACTCTATGGCCAACAGCCGCAGGGTAAGTCAGTTATGTCCCTTGTTATAAGGCACTACGTGGCCTGTATTCATACGCTGGACTCTATGGCCAACAGCCGCAGGGTACATCATTTATGTCCCTTGTTATAAGGCACTACGTGGCCTGTATTCATACGCTGGACTCTATGGCCAACAGCTGCAGGGTACGTCAGTTATGTCCCTTGTTATAAGGCACTACGTGGCCTGTATTCATACGCTGGACTCTATGGCCAACAGCTGCAGGGTACGTCAGTTATGTCCCTTGTTATAAGGCACTACATGGCATGTATTCATACGCTGGACTCTATGGCCAACAGCTGCAGGGTAAGTCAGTTATGTCCCTTGTTATAAGGCACTACGTGGCCTGTATTCATACGCTGGACTCTATGGCCAACAGCTGCAGGGTACGTCAGTTATGTCCCTTGTTATAAGGCACTACGTGGCCTGTATTCATACGCTGGACTCTGGCCAACAGCTGCAGGGTACGTCAGTTATGTCCCTTGTTATAAGGCACTACGTGGCCTGTATTCATACGCTGGACTCTGGCCAACAGCTGCAGGGTACGTCAGTTATGCCCCTTGTTTCTACGCTATCCCTTGTTTGAAGTTTGAAGCAGTTTGCGTTCACATGCTGGACTGTTTTTCCAACAGTGACAGAGTGTGTGACTCAGGCCCCTTGTTTCCCTGCTAGAACTTCTAGTTGGAGGAAAATTATGTTGCATGTTTGTAGGTTTGACCTCACTCAGATTATGTGGCTGTAAAGTGTGTTTAGATAGGCTTCAATTATACTTTTAAAGGCTTAGACAGACAAAGGCCGATAGCAAAGTAAGAGCTATATGACCAGCATTTTGTTTGTGGCTAGTGTTGCGAAAACTAGTCAATAAACCCCTTCACTAAAACAGAAAAATTGAGAAATTGTCGATTTTCTTATTATAAAATTGAAGAGACCCGTTACTTGTGTTAGACTCAATTTGAGAAAAGAGTCTAGAGATATAATTATTTTTCCTGACTTGTCTAAGCCAAAAAACATCATTCCAGGACTATGCCATTAAACAGGCATGAAAACATCTCCGTTTTCTCCGCCTAATTTTTTTCCGAAATCGACCAATCTCCGCCTTAAAAAAAAAAATCTCCGCCTAAAAATAAATAAATCAAAAATCGAATAAAAACTCGGCATGCTGGGTCTTTAAATGGCACGATCATCATTTCGCGCCTTCTCCTCCTCCCGATGTCATCACTTCCAAAATGGCGTCTGAAGAGCAAGCCGTGCACGAAGAATGGGTGAAAAAGAAGAAGAAATAATCTCAGGCATGAAAACAGCTCCGCCATTTCCATTTTTTTGGACAAATTAGCCCCCCCCCCCAAAAAAAAAAAAAAAAAAAAAAAAAATTGTCCCCCCCCCCTCAACAAAACTTCTGACGTCAGCTGAAAATCCGGGTGGAAGGATTTCTCGGCTAAAAAAATCTCTTTTTTTTTGGAACAGTAGTTTTCATGCCTGATTAAAAGTGAAGACATAATGACATCGCACAGCCCGTAGTGACAGAGGCAGGCAGTGAAGGGGTTAAAGAGCCTTTTAACCCTCGGTAAAGGTAAAGATGTGCCACCCCCCCTGCATTTCTCAGTTAATTGTATTTTTCCGTTTTTGCCTTTCTTACCATACATAAAGCTGTATTTTAGGAACATTTTTAGCTAATAACCTTTTTGGAATACTAACCCTAGCCCTAAACCTAACCCTACCCCCCACTACCCCCTGCAGTACATCGCGATTTGTCAAGTTGTGGTTCGTTGCGTTTTTCCGTCTTATAGGGTGGGGGGTAGGGTTAGGGATAGGGTTAGTATTCCAAAAAGGTTATTAGCTAAAAATGTTCCTAAAATACAGCTTTATGTATGGTAAGAAAGGCAAAAACGGAAAAATACAATTAACTGAGAAATGTAGGGGAGGGGGTGTGGGGGGTGTGGCTCATCTTGACCTTTACCTATCCCTCATTCCAGGACTATGCCATCCAAAGTTAAGACATCGATGACATCACACAGTCTGTAGTGACAGAGGCAGGCAGTGAAGGGGTTAAAGAGCCTTTTAACCCTCATTCCAGGACTATGCCATCCAAAGTTAAGACATCTATGACATCACACAGCCCTAGTGACAGAGGCAGGCAGTGAAGGGGTTAAAGAGCCTTCATATGATTGAAGCTCTGTATTACGTTATGATTGAAGGCCCTTATTACATCAGTTATTATGATTGAAGGCCCTTATTACATCAGTTATTATGATTGAAGCGCCTTATTACATCAGTTATTATGATTGAAGCCCCTTATTACATCGGTTATTATGATTGAAGCCCCTTATTACATCAGTTATGATTAAAGCGCCTTATTACATCAGTTATGATTGAAGCGCCTTATTACATCAGTTATTATGATTGAAGCGCCTTACATCAGTTAATATGATTGAAGCCCCTTATTACATCGGTTATTATGATTGAAGCGCCTTATTACATCAGTTATGATTGAAGTCCCTTATTACATCGGTTATTATGATTAGCTAAAAATGTTCATAAAATACAGCTTTATGTATGGTTATAAATCATGGTAATTACATCGGTTATTATGATTGAAGCGCCTTATTACATCAGTTATTATGATTGAAGCCCCTTATTACATCAGTTATGATTGAAGCGCCTTATTACATCAGTTATGATTGAAGCCCCTTATTACATCAGTTATGATTGAAGCCCCTTATTACATCAGTTATGATTGAAGCGCCTTATTACATCAGTTATTATGATTGAAGCGCCTTATTACATCAGTTATGATTGAAGCCCCTTATTACATCAGTTATGATTGAAGCCCCTTATTACATCAGTTATGATTGAAGCGCCTTATTACATCAGTTATTATGATTGAAGCCCCTTATTACATCAGTTATGATTGAAGCCCCTTATTACATCAGTTATGATTGAAGCCCCTTATTACATCAGTTATGATTGAAGCGCCTTATTACATCAGTTATTATGATTGAAGCGCCTTATTACATCAGTTATGATTGAAGCCCCTTATTACATCAGTTATGATTGAAGCGCCTTATTACATCAGTTATTATGATTGAAGCCCCTTATTACATCAGTTATGATTGAAGCCCCTTATTACATCAGTTATGATTGAAGCGCCTTATTACATCAGTTATTATGATTGAAGCGCCTTATTACATGTTATTATGATTGAAGCCCCTTATTACATCAGTTATTATGATTGAAGCCCCTTATTACATCAGTTATGATTGAAGCCCCTTATTACATCAGTTATTATGATTGAAGCCCCTATTACATCAGTTATTATGATTGAAGCCCCTTATTACATCAGTTATTATGATTGAAGCCCCTTATTACATCAGTTATTATGATTGAAGCCCCTATTACATCAGTTATTATGATTGAAGCCCCTTATTACATCAGTTAATATGATTGAAGCCCCTTATTACATCAGTTATGATTGAAGGCCCTTATTACATCAGTTATTACATTGCATCAGTTATTATGATTGAAGCCCCTTATTACATCAGTTATTATGATTGAAGCGCCTTATTACATCAGTTATTATGATTGAAGCCCCTTATTACATCATTATGATTGAAGCCCCTTATTACATCAGATGATTGAAGCGCCTTATTACATCAGTTATGATTGCCCCTTATTACATGTTATGATTGAAGCGCCTGATTACATCAGTTATGATTTAAGCCCCTTATTACATGTTATTATGATTGAAGCGCCTTATTACATCAGTTATTTGAAGCCCCTTATTACATCAGTTATTATGATTGAAGCGCCTTATTACATCAGTTATTATGATTGAAGCCCCTATTACATCAGTTATTATGATTGAAGCCCCTTATTACATCAGTTATTATGATTGAAGCCCCTTATTACATCAGTTATGATTGAAGCGCCTTATTACATCAGTTATGATTGAAGCCCCTTATTACATCAGTTATTATGATTGAAGCCCCTTATTACATCAGTTATTATGATTGAAGCGCCTGATTACATCAGTTTTTATGATTGAAGCCCCTTATTGCATGTTATTATGATTGAAGCCCCTTATTACATCAGTTATGATTGAAGCGCCTTATTACATCAGTTATGATTTAAGCCCCTTATTACATGTTATTATGATTGAAGCGCCTGATTACATCAGTTATGATTTAAGCCCCTTATTACATGTTATTATGATTGAAGCGCCTTATTACATCAGTTGTTATGATTGAAGCCCCTTATTACATCAGTTATGATTGAAGCGCCTTATTACATCAGTTATGATTGAAGCCCCTTATTACATCAGTTATGATTGAAGCGCCTTATTACATCAGTTATTATGATTGAAGCGCCTTACATCAGTTGTTATGATTGAAGCGCCTTATTGCATCAGTTGTTATGATTGAAGCCCCTATTACATCAGTTATTATGATTGAAGCCCCTTATTACATCAGTTATTATGATTGAAGCCCCTTATTACATCAGTTATGATTTAAGCCCCTTATTATATGTTATGATTGAAGTCCCTTATTACATCAGTTATGATTGAAGCCCCTTATTACATCAGTTAGTATGATTGAAGCCCCTTATTACATCAGTTATGATTGAAGGCCCTTATTACATCAGTTATTATGATTGAAGCGCCTTATTACATCAGTTATTATGATTGAAGCCCCTTATTACATCAGTTATTATGATTGAAGCGCCTTATTACATCAGTTGTTATGATTGAAGCGCCTTATTACATCAGTTGTTATGATTGAAGCGCCTTATTACATCAGTTATGATTGAAGCCCCTTATTACATCAGTTATGATTGAAGCCCCTTATTACATCAGTTATGATTGAAGCGCCTTATTACATCAGTTATTATGATTGAAGCCCCTTATTACATCAGTTATTATGATTGAAGCCCCTTATTACATCAGTTATGATTGAAGCCCATTATTACATGTTATTATGATTGAAGCCCCTATTACATCAGTTATTATGATTGAAGCCCCTTATTACATCAGTTATTATGATTGAAGCCCCTTATTACATCAGTTATTATGATTGAAGCCCCTTATTACATCAGTTATTATGATTGAAGCCCCTTATTACATCAGTTATGATTGAAGCCCCTTATTACATCAGTTATGATTGAAGCCCCTTATTACATCAGTTATTATGATTGAAGCCCCTTATTACATCAGTTATTATGATTGAAGCCCCTTATTACATCAGTTATTATGATTGAAGCGCCTTATTACATCAGTTATTATGATTGAAGCCCCTTATTACATCAGTTATTATGATTGAAGCCCCTTATTACATCAGTTATGATTGAAGCGCCTTATTACATCAGTTATGATTTAAGCCCCTTATTACATGTTATGATTGAAGCGCCTGATTACATCAGTTATGATTTAAGCCCCTTATTACATGTTATTATGATTGAAGCGCCTTATTACATCAGTTATGATTGAAGCCCCTTATTACATCAGTTATGATTGAAGCGCCTTATTACATCAGTTATTATGATTGAAGCCCCTATTACATCAGTTATTATGATTGAAGCCCCTTATTACATCAGTTAATATGATTGAAGCCCCTTATTACATCTGTTATGATTGAAGGCCCTTATTACATCAGTTATGAATCAAACCCCTTATTGCATCAGTTATTATGATTGAAGCCCCTTATTACATCAGTTATTATGATTGAAGCGCCTGATTACATCAGTTTTTATGATTGAAGCCCCTTATTGCATGTTATTATGATTGAAGCCCCTTATTACATCAGTTATGATTGAAGCGCCTTATTACATCAGTTATGATTGAAGCCCCTTATTACATGTTATTATGATTGAAGCGCCTGATTACATCAGTTATGATTTAAGCCCCTTATTACATGTTATTATGATTGAAGCGCCTTATTACATCAGTTGTTATGATTGAAGCCCCTTATTACATCAGTTATGATTGAAGCGCCTTATTACATCAGTTATTATGATTGAAGCCCCTTATTACATCAGTTATGATTGAAGCGCCTTATTACATCAGTTATTATGATTGAAGCGCCTTACATCAGTTGTTATGATTGAAGCGCCTTATTGCATCAGTTGTTATGATTGAAGCCCCTATTACATCAGTTATTATGATTGAAGCCCCTTATTACATCAGTTATTATGATTGAAGCCCCTTATTACATCAGTTATGATTTAAGCCCCTTATTACATGTTATGATTGAAGTCCCTTATTACATCAGTTATGATTGAAGCCCCTTATTACATCAGTTAGTATGATTGAAGCCCCTTAATACATCAGTTATGATTGAAGGCCCTTATTACATCAGTTATGATGATTGAAGCGCCTTATTACATCAGTTATTATGATTGAAGCCCCTTATTACATCAGTTATTATGATTGAAGCGCCTTATTACATCAGTTGTTATGATTGAAGCGCCTTATTACATCAGTTGTTATGATTGAAGCGCCTTATTACATCAGTTATTATGATTGAAGCCCCTTATTACATCAGTTATGATTGAAGCCCCTTATTACATCAGTTATGATTGAAGCCCCTTATTACATCAGTTATTATGATTGAAGCCCCTTATTACATCAGTTATGATTGAAGCCCCTTATTACATCAGTTATTATGATTGAAGCCCCTTATTACATCAGTTATGATTGAAGCCCCTTATTACATCAGTTATGATTGAAGCCCCTTATTACATCAGTTATGATTGAAGCCCCTTATTACATCAGTTATGATTGAAGCCCCTTATTACATCAGTTGTTATGATTGAAGCCCCTTATTACATCAGTTATGATTGAAGCCCCTTATTACATCAGTTATGATTGAAGCCCCTTATTACATCAGTTATGATTGAAGCCCCTTATTACATCAGTTATGATGATTGAAGCGCCTTATTACATCAGTTATGATTGAAGCCCCTTATTACATCAGTTGTTATGATTGAAGCCCCTTATTACATCAATTGTATCTGTTGCTATTTGGACTTGTATATCTTTAAATGTAAAAAACTTATTATTCATTTCTTGAAAAAGTTCATTCGTATTTTTATTTGTTGTATATTATCATGTGTGTGTGTGTGTGTGTGTGTGTGTGTGTGTTGCAAAATTGAATGGATATATAAAACAAAAGTGTCCGTTATTTTGTTATTAGCGTGACCCTTTTTCTTCTCTTCTGGGTGGTTTCAGGCGATGCCCCCTCCTCCTGGCTACCCTGAGAACATGCAGGAGGCTC
>CM065690.1:60575472-60600472 GCA_017654935.2 Phymorhynchus buccinoides | reverse complement strand
TGCCATTGACGTTCGCTTTGGGATTGCTTACATGGAGTTGGCCTTTAATTGTTTGTGGCAGGACAGCTCAAGTTCTGCCATTGACGTTCGCTTTGGGATTGCTTGCATGGAGTTGGCCTTTAATTGTTTGTGGCAGGACAGCTCAAGTTCTGCCATTGACGTTCGCTTTGGGATTGCTTACATGGAGTTGGCCTTTAATTGTTTGTGGCAGGACAGCTCAAGTTCTGCCATTGACGTTCGCTTTGGGATTGCTTACATGGAGTTGGCCTTTAATTGTTTGTGGCAGGACAGCTCAAGTTCTGCCATTGACGTTGGCTTTGGGATTGCTTACATGGAGTTGGCCTTTAATTGTTTGTGGCAGGACAGCTCAAGTTCTGCCATTGACGTTGGCTTTGGGATTGCTTACATGGAGTTGGCCTTTAATTGTTTGTGGCAGGACAGCTCAAGTTCTGCCATTGACGTTCGCTTTGGGATTGCTTGCATGGAGTTGGCCTTTAATCGTTTGGCTGAGATGACTGCTTTGTTTGTCACAGTTTGTTTGTTAATAATAGAATTGGGTTGATTTTTTCTTTTACTTATTGCTAAGCCATATATAATCTGTTTTTAAAAAAAGTTGTTTTAATTTATTGAATTTGTGTGTGTGTGTGTGTGTGTTTTAAATGTTAGTTGATAGTTCTTGGCTGGTTTCATCAATTGTTACACATATTAAATGATCCAGAGACTAATATACTTTTTTTCTAAAATAATTTGTAGAGCTTTAGATTTACTTGTTGAACAATAAACATATAGCTTCATTTATAAATTGATTTATAAACCATTGCAATTTTGTTTTTATTTGTTTGCAAACAGATTTTTTTTTTTTTTTACTGTTGATGCATTCGTTTATTTCTTAAATTAAGACTCATTTATTGAATTGTAAACTTGTATCTTCATGTCTTGATCAATCATTAATAGATTCATATTTGTTGACATTATTTTCACTCATGATAACAGATCTGATTCTAGGTTGCGGGATTGGTACAATCCCCCCAAAATCTGTTCCTTCCCGCCATAATCGGGTCTAAGCGCCAGCCGCCGCCCGCATATATGCAGAACTGCCCGCATTTTTTACCGATCGCTGCGGGAATTCCTTTGTCGTCTGCTAAATCCGTCGTCTGCACAAACCGAAAGCATCGAGCAGGAATGAATGATTTCTCGACATTTCATTGGTTCCTTTACAATGTTAGTGTAAATCAACCAATCGCGTTCATCTCGTTTTACCGACAAGAAGTTGCGAGAGTCCTACCCACCATGTTGAATTTTCTTCAAAATGAAGCGGACAACGACGCTCTTCGACTTTGATTTTTGTGGCGGCAAAGTAAAAAAAAAAAGAAATCCTCTGCCAAACGAGTGTGCAGAAGATGTTGCAGAAACAGCTACTGCATCAACAGTCTCGGAGAAGCAGCCCAAAAATAATAATAATAATAATAAAGAAAAGCTTATATAGCGCGCATTCCAGGCTAGCTACTCATGGCGCTTCACAAAAAATACATTTAACCAAATCACATCAATACCCATGCTCAAGCACACACACTGACGAACACAGCATATCACTTACATGCACACATACATACATACATACGTACGTGCGTACATACATACATACATACACAAACACACAAACACACATACATACACACTTATGCCTACACACGCACGAGCACACGCACACACATGCATGAACAGAAATATGCACAAGCACAGATAACGGCACTAGTGTGAGGGAACACTGGTTCCAAGACCAGTAGCTGAAGAAGTGGCCATGGCTAGCGAAGATTGAATCGGCCGCCTCCCCCCCCCCCATCCCCTCGTATCCATTGGACCTGCCCCCCTTTTTTCATTCTTAGGGGGAGAACACCCCCACTTTTTCAAAATCCTAGAATCAGCTCTGTTATAATAGGTGTTAATGTTTACACACATGTGTCACTGACACTCAAATCTCCCATCTGACGCATTGGATTTCAGGCCAGTGTGTCACACAGATGTGTCACTGATGCTCCAACCTCCCATTTGACACATTGGATGTCAGGCCAGTATGTCACACAGATGTGTCACTGACGCTCCAACCTCCCATCTGACACCGTGGATTTCAGGCCAGTGTGTCACACAGATGTGTCACTAATGCTCCAACCTCCCATCTGACAGTGGATGTCAGGCCAGTGTGTCACAGATGTGTCACTGACACTCCAATCTCTCATATGACACAGTTGATTTCAGACCAGTGTGTCACACAGATGTGTCACTGACACTCCAATCTCCCATATGACTGGATTTCAGACCAGTGTGTCACAGATGTGTCACTGACACTCCAATTCTCCCATCTGACGCAGTGGATTTCAGGCCAGTGTGTCACACAGATGTGTCACTGACGCTCCCATCTGACAGTGGATTTCAGACCAGTGTGTCACACAGATGTGTCACTGATGCTCCCATCTGACAGTGGATTTCAGACCAGTGTGTCACACAGATGTGTCACTGACGCTCCCATCTGACACCGTGAATTTCAGTGTGTCACACATATGTGCCACTCCAACCTCCCATCTGACTGGATTTCAGGCCAGTGTGTCACACAGATGTGTCACTGATGCTCCAACCTCCCATCTGACACAGTGGATTTCAGGCCAGTGTGTCACACAGATGTGTCACAGACGCTCCAATCTCCCATCTGACACCATGGATTTCAGTGTGTCACACAGATGTGTCACTGACACTCCAATATCCCATCTGACACAGTGGATGTCAGGCCAGTGTGTCACAAAGTGTAGCATATTTTCACCTGATACAAAAACGAAAGGAGAATGGACCAATAAGTCAGAAAAGTAGTAGATGATAGTAAGAAAAGGAACATTTGCCCACTCCTTTTGCTGTCTAAGATACCCAAACTTGTGCAACAAAACTAACTCAGTATTTTTAGTATTTGTATGTGTCTTTCATTTGGATAGTACTATTATTATTGCTAATGCTGTATTTGGAGGGGAAAAACATCCCTTGTGTGTGACATTGAGGTTTTTATTGAACCTTGTCTTTGTTCTTTAAAATAACATTAAAAAAAAGAATGATAACCTGTCATAGAATTAGTGGACTAACAGTTTTCAAGTCCAACCCGTGTTGAAAGTTTGATTATTCAATGTATCTATTTATTATGGTATTTAACCTCAGTAATGTAGTATATGTGTGTGTTTGTATGCGTGTGTGTGTATGAATATGTGCATATGTATGTGTTTGTATGTGTATGTGTTGTGTTATTTTTGTAGATTAAAAGAAAGTTGCTAGTACAGAACTTCCTGAAGATGGGGGAACTACTTGTACTAAAAGACCCCCGGTATTCCCACGGGGAGAGACGCGAGGAGGGAGTAGGGTGGTCCAGCTCCCCTTATGGAGGCACAAGGCATCCACCCACTGCCCCAGATACGATCAATATCACTATTTCCTTATTGTTGATGAACGTTGATGTTTTATTTCAGGTCAGCTGATAGACATTCATCCTCACTTACAGGGCCGGACTTCAAACCCAAAGATCTGACACGATTAATATCACTATTTCCATACACTAGTTGATTAAGGTTGATGTTTCATTATAGTTAATGTTGATGGTTTTTGTATTTTTCTTCAACCCCAAAGATCTGAAATGATCAATATGACTATTTGCACATAGTTGATGTTTCATTCTCTGTACCTCAGGCCGATTGATGGACATTCGCCCCCCCTGGCAAGGGCCGGACTTCAAACCCAAAGATCTGACGCAGTCTTCAAGGGCCTTAACTCACGGCTCTAACCCCAATGACCCCCTGCGACCCAAGTCAGACATGGTCAGCTGGTGTCCATACATTGTCTGTTGTCTGTTTGTTCATACATTGTCTGTTGTCTGTTTGTTCATACATTGTCTGTTGTCTGTTTGTCCATACATTGTCTGTTGTCTGTTTGTTCATACATTGTCTGTTGTCTGTTTGTCCATACATTGTCTGTTGTCTGTTTGTTCATACATTGTCTGTTGTCTGTTTGTCCATACATTGTCTGTTGTCTGTTTGTTCATACATTGTCTGTTGTCTGTTTGTTCATACATTGTCTGTTGTCTGTTTGTTCATACATTGTCTGTTGTCTGTTTGTTCATACATTGTCTGTTGTCTGTTTGTCCATACATTGTCTGTTGTCTGTTTGTCCATACATTGTCTGTTATCGTCTGTTTGTCCATACATTGTCTGTTGTCGTCTGTCCATGCATTGTCTGTTGTTGTCTGTTTGTCCATACATTGTCTGTTGTCTGTTTGTCCATACATTGTCTGTTGTCTGTTTGTTCATACATTGTCTGTTGTCTGTTTGTTCATACATTGTCTGTTGTCTGTTTGTTCATACATTGTCTGTTGTCTGTTTGTTCACACATTGTCTGTTGTCTGTTTGTTCATACATTGTCTGTTGTCTGTTTGTTCATACATTGTCTGTTGTCTGTTTGTTCATACATTGTCTGTTGTCTGTTTGTTCATACATTGTCTGTTGTCTGTTTGTCCATACATTGTCTGTTGTCTGTTTGTTCATACATTGTCTGTTGTCTGTTTGTTCATACATTGTCTGTTGTCTGTTTGTTCATACATTGTCTGTTGTCTGTTTGTTCACACATTGTCTGTTGTCTGTTTGTTCACACATTGTCTGTTGTCTGTTTGTCCATACATTGTCTGTTGTCTGTTTGTTCATACATTGTCTGTTGTCTGTTTGTTCATACATTGTCTGTTGTCTGTTTGTTCATACATGTCTGTTGTCTGTTTGTTCACACATTGTCTGTTGTCTGTTTGTCCATACATTGTCTGTTGTCTGTTTGTCCATACATTGTTGTCTGTTTGTCCATACATTCTGTTGTCTGTTTGTCCATACATTGTCTGTTATCGTCTGTTTGTCCATACATTGTCTGTTGTCGTCTGTCCATGCATTGTCTGTTGTTGTCTGTTTGTCCATACATTGTCTGTTTGTCCATACATTGTTGTCTGTTTGTCCATACATTGTCTGTTGTTGTCTGTTTGTCCATACATTGTCTGTTGTCATCTGTTCGTCCATACATTGTCTGTTGTCGTCTGTCCATGCATTGTCTGTTGTCTGTCCATACATTGTCGTCTGTTGTGTTGTCTGTTTGTCCATACATTGTCTGTTGTCGTCTGTTTGTCCATACATTGTCTGTTTGTCCATACATTGTCTGTTGTCTGTTGTGTTGTCGTCGGTCTGTCCATACATTGTCTGTTGTCTGTCTGTCCATACATTGTCTGTTTGTCCATACATTGTCTGTTGTCTGTTGTCATCTGTTTGTCCATACATTGTCTGTTGTCTGTTTGTCCATACATTGTCTGTTGTCATCTGTCTGTCCATACATTGTCTGTTGTTGGTTGTCTGTTTGTCCATACATTGTCTGTTGTCTGTTTGTCCATACATTGTCTGTTGTCTGTTTGTCCATACATTGTCTGTTGTGTTGTCTGTCCATACATTGTCTGTTGTCTGTTGTGTTGTCGTCTGTTTGTCCATACATTGTCTGTTGTCTGTTTGTCCATACATTGTCTGTTGTCTGTTTGTCCATACATTGTCTGTTGTCTGTTTGTCCATACATTGTCTGTTGTCTGTTTGTCCATGCATTGTCTGTTTGTCCATACATTGTCTGTTGTCTGTTTGTCCATACACTGTTGTCGTCTGTCTGTCCATACATTGTTGTCTGTTTGTCCATACATTGTCTGTTGTGTTGTCGTCTGTCCATACATTGTCTGTTGTCTGTTCATACATTGTCTGTTGTCGTTTGTTTGTCCATACATTTTCTGTTGTCGTCTGTCTGTCAATACATTGTCTGTTGTCTGTTTGTCCATACATTGTCTGTTGTGTTGTCGTCTGTCCATACATTGTCTGTTGTCTGTTTGTTCATACATTGTCTGTTGTCGTTTGTTTGTCCATACATTTTCTGTTGTCTGTTTGTCCATACATTGTCTGTGGTCTGTTGTCGTCTGTTTGTCCATACATTGTCTGTTGTCTGTTTGTTCATACATTGTCTGTGGTCTGTTGTCGTCTGTCCATACATTGTCTGTTGTCTGTTTGTTCATACATTGTCTGTTGTTGGCTGTCTTTTCTTTAGGTCAAAGTTTAGGGTGTTTTATTTGATGATAAATCAGCGATTGAAAAAAAATGTTAACAACTCTGTTGTTTGATAATGATGACGTTACACTTACTAGGCGATGCTTAATAAATGTGTATGATAAAGACCTAACACGAGGCTGCTGTCATGATGATAATGGTGGTGATGATGGTGATGATGATGACGATGATGACGTTACACTTACTAGGCGATGCTTAATAAATGTGTATGATAAAGACCTAACACGAGGCTGCTGTCATGATGATAATGGTGATGGTGATGATGATGATGATGATGATGATGATGATGACGTTACACTTACTAGGCGATGCTTAATAAATGTGTATGATAAAGACCTAACACGAGGCTGCTGTCATGATGATGATGGTGATGATGATGGTGGTGATGATGATGGTGGTGATGATGATGATGATGACGATGATGACGTTACACTTACTAGGCGATGCTTAATAAATGTGTTTGATAAAGACCTAACACGAGGCTGCTGTCATGATGATGATGGTGATGATGATGATGATGATGATGATGATGACATTACACTTACTAGGCGATGCTTAATAAATGTGTTTGATAAAGACCTAACACGAGGCTGCTGTCATGATGATGATGGTGATGATGATGGTGATGATGATGATGATGATGACGATGATGACGTTACACTTACTAGGCGATGCTTAATAAATGTGTTTGATAAAGACCTAACACGAGGCTGCTGTCATGATGATAATGGTGGTGATGATGGTGATGATGATGACGATGATGATGATGATGATGATGATGATGACATATTTGCCAGGTGATGCACAACAAATAGGGCATTTTAAAGACTCAACATGATGAAGCCATGATGATGACAGTGATGATGATGATGATGATGATGACAGTGATGATGATGGTGATGGTGATGTCAATGATGATGATATATATTTTTTTCAAGTGACGCACAACAAATGGGGTATCTTAAAGACCCAACATGAGCAGCGATCATAACAATTATAATGATGATGATGATGGTGATGACCATGATGATGATGATGATGATGATCATTCAGATGATGCACAACAAATGGGGTATCTTAAAGACCCAACATGAGCAGCGATCATAACAATTATAATGATGATGATGATGGTGATGACCATGATGATGATGATCATTCAGGTGATGCACAATAAATGGGGCATTTTAAAGACCCAACATGAGGCAGCGATCATGACAATGATTATGATGATGATGGTGATGATGATGATGATCGTTCAGGTGATGCACAATAAATGGGGCATTTTAAAGACCTAGCATGAGGAAGCTGTCATTATGATGATGATGATGGTGATGATGATGATGATCGTTCAGGTGATGCACAATAAATGGGGCATTTTAAAGACCCAGCATGAGGAAGCTGTCATTATGATGATGATGATGATGATGATGATGAGATGATGATGATGGTGATGATGATGATGATCGTTCAGGTGATGCACAATAAATGGGGCATTTTAAAGACCCAGCACGAGGAAGCTGTCATTATGATGATGATGATGGTGATGATGATGATGATCATTCAGGTGATGCACAATAAATGGGGCATTTTAAAGACCCAGCACGAGGAAGCTGTCATTATGATGGTGATGATGATGATGATGATGATCGTTCAGATGATGCACAATAAATGGGGCATTTTAAAGACCCAACATAAGGCAGCGATCATGACAATGATTATGATGATGATGGTGATGATGATGATGATCGTTCAGATGATGCACAATAAATGGGGCATTTTAATGACACAGCGCGATGAAGCTGTCATGATGATGATGGTGATGATGATGATGACAGTGTTGATTCTAGAGCGCGGTCTTGCGGGATTCCCGCATTTATTCCCCCTAGGACGCATAAAATCGCGAACAGTGCGGCCCAACTCATGCAAAAAAACAAAAACGAACGCACTTTTACTTAATGAGTGCGTAGTCGCAGCTGCTGTGTCTATAGCCTTCTCAATATTGAGTTGAACTGAGCATTCTTTCTGTCAACGTTTCTGATTGGCCGATGACCCTGGCTTTGTCCAATCACACAAATTTTCACTCAGGAGCACAACTTTTCAGTCCGCCATTTTTGTTTTGGTGCACACTAGGCCTATCGAGTTCAATGCTACAGTCAGCGATTCTCGTTCTGTTGTAGGGCCTCTAAGGCGCAGTGAGCAAAGAAAACAAAGCAAACTTGTTTTATTTCGTGTTTCGTGGCCTATCAACGAAGGATGTTTGTGCAACTAAGAATACACGCAATGGGTCAGGAAGTGAAACGGAAACTCACGATGCCGATGTCAACCAGATCCGAGATTGGAACTTCTTGAAATTGCCTTGCCCAACTAACTGGAAAGATAGGAAAGACAGCGAAAAACAGTCTTTCCAAAGGCTTGTGTTTCAAGGAAGAGTGCGAGGGCGATAACATCGACGATGAGAGTTTTTACGCAATCACTGAATCAGCGAAAGTCACAACTCGAACTCGAAGAATCTCTTGAGGTCTGCAGTTGTAAAGTGATGACTTCGGCCTGAGCACAATGCACTCTCTCTCTCTCTCTCTCTCTCTCTCTCTCTCTCTCTCTCTCTCTCTCTCTCTCTCTCTCTCTCTCTCTCTCTCTCTCTCTCTCACTCACACACACAACACACACACACACACACACACACACACACACACACACACACACACACACACACATACTGTGACAGGCTCTGTCTCTCTCAGTCTCTGTGTTTAAATGTTGCTGTCTGGGAATGTGCTCTTTCCTTTACTTTCTGTGGTCGCTGTGTTATTCTTCATTCTGTCCTCCTGCAAAAAGACATGAAGTGCTAAAATGCATTCATACTGCTGGGTTTTGTTTCATTCTGGAAAAGCTCTTGGGTCCCTTCCTTTTATCCCAGGGGTCCCTTCTTTTTATCCCAGGGGTCCCTTCCTTTTATCCCAGGGGTCCCTTCCTTTTATCCCAGGGGTCCCTTCCTTTTATCCCAGGGGTCCCTTCCTTTTATCCCAGGGGTCCCTTCATTTTATCCCAGGGGTCCCTTGGGGCTCCTTTGTTTCATCCCAGGGGTCCCCAGGGCTCCCTTTTTTGAAATCCTAGGGGTCCCACTTTGATGATGGGGTGTCCTTCCTTTGGGATGATGATGGTGATTCCTTTTTATGAGGATGATTCCTTTTATCCCAGGTGAGCACTTCCTAATCCCAGGGGTTTTTTAAATCCCAGCGGTCGATTCTTTTTATCCCAGGGGTCCCTTCCTTTTATCCCAGCTGTCATCTGATGGTGAGTCCTTTCATGGTCCCTTGGGGCTCCTTTGTTTCACCTGAGGTGATGATGATGGAGATGGGGTGATGATGATGGATGAGGGGCATGGTCACTCATGATGGTGATATGATGATGATGATGATGATGATGGTGATGATGATGATGGATGATGATCGTTCAGGTGATGCACAATAAATGGGGCATTTTAAAGACCCAGCGCGATGAAGCTGTCATGATGATGGGGGATGATGATGATGGTGAATTATGATGGTGGGGCCCCCCCGGGGGCGGCATTGGGTGGGTGCTCACGGGCGGGCTTGATCACCCTGGGAAACCGGGGCTTCCGTGGGTGGGCTAGGGGGGGGGGTCGTGGGCGCCCAGGCACATGGGGGGGGTGGGGGGTGGGGGGGGGGGGGGGGGGGGGCTGGGGGGCGGGGGGGGGGGCAGTACGGTGCCCCGGGCCCCCCCATTCGCTGCCACAATCACTCCGGGGGGGCGGGGCAACCCCCCCCCCCCCCTGAAGGGGCAGCTTCGGGGGGGGGGGGGGGGCGGCCCCTGGGGGCGGGGCTCCTCTCCATCATCAGACTCATATCACCATCATCATCACCATCATCATGACAGCTTCATCGCGCTGGGTCTTTAAAATGCCCCATTTATTGTGCATCACCTGAACGATCATCATCATCATCATCACCATCATCATCACCAATCATCATCATCATCATCATCACAAGTGTTGCATCTAGGATTTCAAAAAAGGGGGACAGCATCCTGGGAGCCCTGGGGCTCCCTCAGGTGAAAAAAAGGAGCCCCAAGGGACCCCTGGGATAAAAGGAAGGGACCCCTGGGATAAAAGGAAGGGACCCCTGGGATAAAAGGAAGGGACCCCTGGGATAAAAGGAAGGGACCCCTGGGATAAAAGGAAGGGACCCCTGGGATAAAAGGAAGGGACCCCTGGGATAAAATGAAGGGACCCAAGAGCTTTTCGAGAATGAAACAAAACCCAGCAGTATGAATGCATTTTAGCACTTCATGTCTTTTTGCAGGAGGACAGAATGAAGAATAACACAGCGACCACAGAAAGTAAAGGAAAGAGCACATTCCCAGACAGCAACATTTAAACACAGAGACTGAGAGAGACAGAGCCTGTCACAGTATGTGTGTGTGTGTGTGTGTGTGTGTGTGTGTGTGTGTGTGTGTGTGTGTGTGTGTGTGTGTGTGTGAGTGAGAGAGAGAGAGAGAGAGAGAGAGAGAGAGATAGAGAGAGAGAGAGAGAGAGAGAGAGAGAGAGAGAGAGAGAGAGAGTGCATTGTGCTCAGGCCGAAGTCATCACTTTACAACTGCAGACCTCAAGAGATTCTTCGAGTTCGAGTTGTGACTTTCGCTGATTCAGTGATTGCGTAAAAACTCTCATCGTCGATGTTATCGCCCTCGCACTCTTCCTTGAAACACAACTAAGCCTTTGGAAAGACTGTTTTTCGCGTCTTTCCAGTTCAGTTGGGCAAGGCAATTTCAAGAAGTTCCAATCTCGGATCTGGTTGACATCGGCATCGTGAGTTCCGTTTCACTTCCTGACCCATTGCGTGTATTCTTAGTTGTACAAACATCCTTCGTTGATAGGCCACGAAACACGAAATAAAACAAGTTTGCTTTGTTTTCTTAGCTCACTGCGCCTTAGAGGCCCTACAACAGAACGAGAATCGCTGACTGTAGCATTGAACTCGATAGTAGTGTGCACCAAAACAAAAATGGCGGACTGAAAATTTGTGCTCCTGAGTGAAAATTTGTGTGATTGGACAAAGCCAGAGTCATCGGCCAATCAGAAACGTTGACAGAAAGAATGCTCAGTTCAACTCAATATTGAGAAGGCTATAGACACAGCAGCTGCGACTACGCACTCATTAAGTAAAAGTGCGTTCGTTTTTGTTTTTTTGCATGAGTTGGGCCGCACTGTTCGCGATTTTATGCGTCCTAGGGGGAATAAATGCGGGAATCCCGCAAGACCGCGCTCTCTAGAATCAACAACTGTCATCATCATCATCACCATCATCATCATGACAGCTTCATCGCGCTGTGTCATTAAAATGCCCCATTTATTGTGCATCATCTGAACGATCATCATCATCATCACCATCATCATCATAATCATTGTCATGATCGCTGCCTTATGTTGGGTCTTTAAAATGCCCCATTTATTGTGCATCATCATGAACATCATCATCATCATCATCATCACCATCATAATGACAGCTTCCTCGTGCTGGGTCTTTAAAATGCCCCATTTATTGTGCATCACCTGAAATGATCATCATCATCATCACCATCATCATCATCATAATGACAGCTTCCTCGTGCTGGGTCTTTAAAATGCCCCATTTATTGTGCATCACCTGAAACGATCATCATCATCATCACCATCATCATCATCATCATCACCATCATCATCATCATAATGACAGCTTCCTCATGCTGGGTCTTTAAAATGCCCCATTTATTGTGCATCACCTGAACGATCATCATCATCATCACCATCATCATCATCATAATGACAGCTTCCTCATGCTAGGTCTTTAAAATGCCCCATTTATTGTGCATCACCTGAACGATCATCATCATCATCATCCATCATCATCATAATCATTGTCATGATCGCTGCCTCATGTTGGGTCTTTAAAATGCCCCATTTATTGTGCATCACCTGAATGATCATCATCATCATGGTCATCACCATCATCATCATCATTATAATTGTTATGATCGCTGCTCATGTTGGGTCTTTAAGATACCCCATTTGTTGTGCATCATCTGAATGATCATCATCATCATCATCATCATGGTCATCATCACCATCATCATCATCATTATAATTGTTATGATCGCTGCTCATGTTGGGTCTTTAAGATACCCCATTTGTTGTGCGTCACTTGAAAAAAATATATATCATCATCATTGACATCACCATCACCATCATCATCACTGTCATCATCATCATCATCATCATCACTGTCATCATCATGGCTTCATCATGTTGAGTCTTTAAAATGCCCTATTTGTTGTGCATCACCTGGCAAATATGTCATCATCATCATCATCATCATCATCATCGTCATCATCATCACCATCATCACCACCATTATCATCATGACAGCAGCCTCGTGTTAGGTCTTTATCAAACACATTTATTAAGCATCGCCTAGTAAGTGTAACGTCATCATCGTCATCATCATCATCATCATCATCATCATCACCACCACCATCATCATCATGACAGCAGCCTCGTGTTAGGTCTTTATCAAACACATTTATTAAGCATCGCCTAGTAAGTGTAATGTCATCATCATCATCATCATCATCATCATCATCACCATCATCATCATGCAGCAGCCTCGTGTTAGGTCTTTATCAAACACATTTATTAAGCATCGCCTAGTAAGTGTAACGTCATCATCGTCATCATCATCATCATCACCACCATCATCATCACCACCATCATCATCACCATCATCATCATGACAGCAGCCTCGTGTTAGGTCTTTATCATACACATTTATTAAGCATCGCCTAGTAAGTGTAACGTCATCATCATCATCATCATCATCATCATCACCATCACCATTATCATCATGACAGCAGCCTCGTGTTAGGTCTTTATCATACACATTTATTAAGCATCGCCTAGTAAGTGTAACGTCATCATCGTCATCATCATCACCATCATCACCACCATTATCATCATGACAGCAGCCTCGTGTTAGGTCTTTATCATACACATTTATTAAGCATCGCCTAGTAAGTGTAACGTCATCATTATCAAACAACAGAGTTGTTAACATTTTTTTTCAATCGCTGATTTATCATCAAATAAAACACCCTAAACTTTGACCTAAAGAAAAGACAGCCAACAACAGACAATGTATGAACAAACAGACAACAGACAATGTATGGACAGACGACAACAGACCACAGACAATGTATGGACAAACAGACGATAACAGACAATGTATGGACAAACAGACGACAACAGACCACAGACAATGTATGGACAAACAGACAACAGAAAATGTATGGACAAACAAACGACAACAGACAATGTATGAACAAACAGACAACAGACAATGTATGGACAGACGACAACACAACAGACAATGTATGGACAAACAGACAACAGACAATGTATGGACAGACAGACGACAACAGAAAATGTATGGACAAACAAACGACAACAGACAATGTATGAACAGACAACAGACAATGTATGGACAGACGACAACACAACAGACAATGTATGGACAAACAGACAACAATGTATGGACAGACAGACGACAACAGTGTATGGACAAACAGACAACAGACAATGTATGGACAAACAGACAATGTATGGACAAACAGACAACAGACAATGTATGGACAAACAGACAGACAACAGACAATGTATGGACAAACAGACAACAGACAATGTATGGACAAACAGACAACAGACAATGTATGGACAAACAGACGACAACACAACAGACAACAGACAATGTATGGACAGAACAGACAACAACAGACAATGTATGGACAAACAGACAACAACAGACAATGTATGGACAAACAGACAACAGACAATGTATGGACAAACAGACAACCAACAACAGACAATGTATGGACAGACAGATGACAACAGACAATGTATGGACAAACAGACAACAACAGACAATGTATGACAACAGACAACAGACAATGTATGGACAAACAGACAATGTATGGACAAACAGACAACAGACAATGTATGGACAGACCGACGACAACACAACAGACAACAGACAATGTATGGACAAACAGACGATAACAGACAATGTATGGACAAACAGACAAACAGACAATGTATGGACAAACAGACAACACAACAGACGACAATGTATGGACAGACAACAGACAATGCATGGACAGACGACAACAGACAATGTATGGACAAACAGACGACAACAGACAATGTATGGACAAACAGACAACAACAGACAATGTATGGACAAACAGACAACAATGTATGGACAAACAGACAATGTATGGACAAACAGACAACAACAGACAATGCATGGACAGACGACAACAGACAATGTATGGACAAACAGACAACAGACAATGTATGGACAAACAGACAACAGAATGTATGGACAAACAGACAACAATGTGGACAAACAGACAACAGACAATGTGTGAACAAACAGACAACAGACAATGTGTGAACAAACAGACAACATGAACAAACAGACAACAGACAATGTGTGAACAAACAGACAACAGACAATGTATGGACAAACAGACAACAGACAATGTGTGAACAAACAGACAACAGACAATGTATGAACAAACAGACAACAGACAATGTGTGAACAAACAGACAACAGACAATGTGTGAACAAACAGACAACAGACAATGTATGAACAAACAGACAACAGACAATGTATGAACAAACAGACAACAGACAATGTGTGAACAAACAGACAACAGACAATGTGTGAACAAACAGACAACAGACAATGTGTGAACAAACAGACAACAGACAATGTATGAACAAACAGACAACAGACAATGTGTGAACAAACAGACAACAGACAATGTATGAACAAACAGACAACAGACAATGTATGAACAAACAGACAACAGACAATGTATGAACAAACAGACAACAGACAATGTATGGACAAACAGACAACAGACAATGTATGGACAAACAGACAACAACAGACAATGTATGGACAAACAGACAACAGACAATGTATGGACAAACAGACAAACAGACAATGTATGGACAAACAGACAACAGACAATGTATGGACAAACAGACAACAACAGACAATGTATGGACAAACAGACAACAGACAATGTGTGAACAAACAGACAACAGACAATGTATGGACAAACAGACAACAGACAATGTATGGACAAACAGACAACAGACAATGTATGGACAAACAGACAACAGACAATGTATGGACAAACAGACAACAGACAATGTATGGACAAACAGACAATGTATGGACAACAGACGACAACAGACAATGTATGGACAAACAGACAACAGACAATGTGTGACAAACAGACAACAGACAATGTATGAACAAACAGACAACAGACAATGTATGGACACCAGCTGACCATGTCTGACTTGGGTCGCAGGGGGTCATTGGGGTTAGAGCCGTGAGTTAAGGCCCTTGAAGACTGCGTCAGATCTTTGGGTTTGAAGTCCGGCCCTTGCCAGGGGGGGCGAATGTCCATCAATCGGCCTGAGGTACAGAGAATGAAACATCAACTATGTGCAAATAGTCATATTGATCATTTCAGATCTTTGGGGTTGAAGAAAAATACAAAAACCATCAACATTAACTATAATGAAACATCAACCTTAATCAACTAGTGTATGGAAATAGTGATATTAATCGTGTCAGATCTTTGGGTTTGAAGTCCGGCCCTGTAAGTGAGGATGAATGTCTATCAGCTGACCTGAAATAAAACATCAACGTTCATCAACAATAAGGAAATAGTGATATTGATCGTATCTGGGGCAGTGGGTGGATGCCTTGTGCCTCCATAAGGGGAGCTGGACGACCCCTACTTTAGCTACCCCTCCACGCGTCTCTCCCCGTGGGAATACCGGGGGTCTTTTAGTACAAGTAGTTCCCCCATCTTCAGGAAGTTCTGTACTAGCAACTTTCTTTTAATCTACAAAAATAACACAACACATACACATACAAACACATACATATGCACATATTCATACACACACACGCATACAAACACACACATATACTACATTACTGAGGTTAAATACCATAATAAATAGATACATTGAATAATCAAACTTTCAACACGGGTTGGACTTGAAAACTGTTAGTCCACTAATTCTATGACAGGTTATCATTCTTTTTTTTAATGTTATTTTAAAGAAAAAAGACAAGGTTCAATAAAAACCTCAATGTCACACACAAGGGATGTTTTTCCCCTCCAAATACAGCATTAGCAATAATAATAGTACTATCCAAATGAAAGACACATACAAATACTAAAAATACTGAGTTAGTTTTGTTGCACAAGTTTGGGTATCTTAGACAGCAAAAGGAGTGGGCAAATGTTCCTTTTCTTACTATCATCTACTACTTTTCTGACTTATTGGTCCATTCTCCTTTCGTTTTTTGGGGGGTATCAGGTGAAAATATGCTACACTTTGTGACACACTGGCCTGACATCCACTGTGTCAGATGGGATATTGGAGTGTCAGTGACACATCTGTGTGACACACTGAAATCCATGGTGTCAGATGGGAGATTGGAGCGTCTGTGACACATCTGTGTGACACACTGGCCTGAAATCCACTGTGTCAGATGGGAGGTTGGAGCGTCAGTGACACATCTGTGTGACACACTGGCCTGAAATCCAGTCAGATGGGAGGTTGGAGTGGCACATATGTGTGACACACTGAAATTCACGGTGTCAGATGGGAGCGTCAGTGACACATCTGTGTGACACACTGGTCTGAAATCCACTGTCAGATGGGAGCATCAGTGACACATCTGTGTGACACACTGGTCTGAAATCCACTGTGTCAGATGGGAGCGTCAGTGACACATCTGTGTGACACACTGGCCTGAAATCCACTGCGTCAGATGGGAGAATGGAGTGTCAGTGACACATCTGTGACACACTGGTCTCAGATGGGAGGTTGGATCCATCTGTGTGACACACTGGTCTGAAATGGGAGAGATTGGAGTGTCAGTGACACATCTGTGTGACACACTGGCCTGAAATCCAATGTCATCAGATGGAGTCATAGTGACACATCTGTGTGACACACTGGCCTGAAATCCACGTGTCAGATGAGAGATTGGAGTGTCAGTGACACATCTGTGACACACTGGCCTGACATCCACTGTCAGATGGGAGGTTGGAGCATTAGTGACACATCTGTGTGACACACTGGCCTGAAATCCAATGTGTCAGATGGGAGATTGGAGCGTCATTGACACATCTGTGTGACACACTGGCCTGAAATCCAATGTGTCAAATGGGAGATTGGAGCGTCAGTGACACATCTGTGTGACACACTGGCCTGAAATCCAATGCGTCAGATGGGAGATTTGAGTGTCAGTGACACATGTGTGTAAACATTAACACCTATTATAACAGAGCTGATTCTAGGATTTTGAAAAAGTGGGGGTGTTCCCCCCCTAAGAATGAAAAAAGGGGGGCAGGTCCAATGGATACGAGGGGATGGGGGGGGGGGAGGCGGCCGATTCAATCTTCGCTAGCCATGGCCACTTCTTCAGCCACTGGTCTTGGAACCAGTGTTCCCTCACACTAGTGCCGTTATCTGTGCTTGTGCATATTTCTGTTCATGCATGTGTGTGCGTGTGCTCGTGCGTGTGTAGGCATAAGTGTGTATGTATGTGTGTTTGTGTGTTTGTGTATGTATGTATGTATGTACGCACGTACGTATGTATGTATGTATGTGTGCAATGCAATGTAAATGATATGCTGTGTGTTCGTCAGTGTGTGTGCTTGAGCATGGGTATTGATGTGATTTGGTTAAATGTATTTTTTGTGAAGCGCCATGAGTAGCTAGCCTGGAATGCGCGCTATATAAGCTTTTCTTTATTATTATTATTATTATTTTTGGGTTGCTTCTCCGAGACTGTTGATGCAGTAGCTGTTTCTGCAACATCTTCTGCACACTCGTTTGGCAGAGGATTTCTTTTTTTTTTTACTTTGCCGCCACAAAAATCAAAGTCGAAGAGCGTCGTTGTCCGCTTCATTTTGAAGAAAATTCAACATGGTGGGTAGGACTCTCGCAACTTCTTGTCGGTAAAACGAGATGAACGCGATTGGTTGATTTACACTAACATTGTAAAGGAACCAATGAAATGTCGAGAAATCATTCATTCCTGCTCGATGCTTTCGGTTTGTGCAGACGACGGATTTAGCAGACGACAAAGGAATTCCCGCAGCGATCGGTAAAAAATGCGGGCAGTTCTGCAAATATGCGGGCGTCGGCCCGCGCTTAGACCCGATTATTGCGGGAAGGAACAGATTTTGGGGGGATTGTACCAATCCCGCAACCTAGAATCAGATCTGTTATCATGAGTGAAAATAATGTCAACAAATATGAATCTATTAATGATTGATCAAGACATGAAGATACAAGTTTACAATTCAATAAATGAGTCTTAATTTAAGAAATAAACGAATGCATCAACAGTAAAAAAAAAAAAAAATCTGTTTGCAAACAAATAAAAACAAAATTGCAATGGTTTATAAATCAATTTATAAATGAAGCTATATGTTTATTGTTCAACAAGTAAATCTAAAGCTCTACAAATTATTTTAGAAAAAAAGTATATTAGTCTCTGGATCATTTAATATGTGTAACAATTGATGAAACCAGCCAAGAACTATCAACTAACATTTAAAACACACACACACACACACACAAATTCAATAAATTAAAACAACTTTTTTTAAAAACAGATTATATATGGCTTAGCAATAAGTAAAAGAAAAAATCAACCCAATTCTATTATTAACAAACAAACTGTGACAAACAAAGCAGTCATCTCAGCCAAACGATTAAAGGCCAACTCCATGCAAGCAATCCCAAAGCGAACGTCAATGGCAGAACTTGAGCTGTCCTGCCACAAACAATTAAAGGCCAACTCCATGTAAGCAATCCCAAAGCCAACGTCAATGGCAGAACTTGAGCTGTCCTGCCACAAACAATTAAAGGCCAACTCCATGTAAGCAATCCCAAAGCCAACGTCAATGGCCAGAACTTGAGCTGTCCTGTCACAAACAATTAAAGGCCAACTCCATGTAAGCAATCCCAAAGCGAACGTCAATGGCAGAACTTGAGCTGTCCTGCCACAAACAATTAAAGGCCAACTCCATGTAAGCAATCCCAAAGCGAACGTCAATGGCAGAACTTGAGCTGTCCTGCCACAAACAATTAAAGGCCAACTCCATGCAAGCAATCCCAAAGCGAACGTCAATGGCAGAACTTGAGCTGTCCTGCCACAAACAATTAAAGGCCAACTCCATGTAAGCAATCCCAAAGCGAACGTCAATGGCAGAACTTGAGCTGTCCTGCCACAAACACTAACAAAAGGCATTCATCGCTCAAGCAAAGTCAACGTTTTCCTCAAAGAATAAGGTAAGAAGGTTGTTTCCCAAGCCAAAAAGAAACAAAGAACAACAAAACCCAAAGATTAAAACAAGAAATGACAGAGCTCTCGTGACAAACACCGTTGCTGCATTCCTTGGGTTATACAGCAGCACCCTCCTCCACTAGTAATACAGACACATGAGCCACACCACACCGCACACACAATCACCACACACACACACACCTCACCACACACAATCACCACACATACACACACAATCACCACACATACACACAATCACCACACATACACACACAATCACCACACACACAATCACCACACATACACACATCAATCACCACACATACACACACAATCACCACACCACACACACAATCACCACACATACACACACCATCACCACACACCACACACAATCACCACACATACACACACAATCACCAAACATACACACACAATCACCACACATACACACAATCACCACACATACACAATCACCACACACACACAATCACCACACATACACACACAATCACCACACACACACACAATCACCACACATACACACACAATCACCACACACACACACAATCACCACACACACACACACAATCACCACACACACACACACAATCACATACACACACATACACAATCACCACACATACACACAATCACCACACACACACACAATCACACACACACACACAATCACCACAACACACCACAATCACCACACATACACACACAATCACCACACACACACAATCACCACACATACACACACAATCACCAAACATACACACACAATCACCACACACACACACACAATCACCACACACCACACACAATCACCACACACACACACACAAATCACCACACCACACACACACACACACAAACATCACAACACACAATCACCAAACCCGTGGGACACACGCACACAATCACCACACATACACACACAAATCACCACACACCCACACACACACAATCACCACACATACACACACAATCACCACCACAAACACACACAATCACCACACATACACACACAAATCACCACACACACACAATCATCCACACATACACAATCACCACACATACACACACAATCACCACACATAGACACACAATCACCACACACACACACAATCAATCACACACAACACACACAATCACCACACATACACACACAATCACACCACACACACACAACACACACACAATCACCACACATCCACACACACACACATCATCCACACACACAATCACCACACATACACACAATCACCACACACACACACATCCGAGCACAACACCACACAAACACAACACACACATCACACATACACACACAATCACCACACATACACACAATCACCACACACTACACAATCACCACACATACGACACATCATCCACACATACACACACAATCACCACACATACACACACAATCACCACACATACACACAATCACCACACCACACACAATCGACCACACACACACACACATCACCACACACACACACAACCACACATACACACACAATCACACCACACACACACAATCACCACACACACACACATCACCACACATACACACATAATCACCACACAACACACACAAACCAAACACACACAACCACACACACACAAACACCACACACATCACCCACCACAAATCACACACAATCACCACACAAACAGCACCACAATCACACGACACACATCACCATCACACACACAATCACCACACATACACCACCACAAGTAAACACCACACCACCACACACCCCCCCAACCCCCCACCCACAGCCACCAACCACCACACACACACACAATCAAAATCACAAACACACACACACAAACCAAAACAAACAAACACACACACAATCACACACACATACCACACACTCACCCCCCAATCAAACCACACACACCAACACAAACACAACACACACACACATCACACACACACACACACAACCATCACACACACACAAACACACACACAATCACCACACCACACACACACACAATCACCACACCACACAATAACCACACACACACAATCACACACACACAATACACACACACAATCACCACACACACACAAACAGTCAACCCACCCACCACATACACACATACACCACACACACACCAACACAATCACCACACACACCCACCAATCACCACACACACACATATCACCATACACACCACATAATCACACCACACACACACAATCACCACACACCACACATCACACAATCACCACACACACACAATCACACACAATCACCACACACACACAATCACCACACACACCACAATCCCCACACACACACACCACACCAATCACACACACACACAAACACCACACACACACACCACGACCCACACCACAACACACAATCACCACACACACACACCCAATCTAACCACACACACACAATCACTCCACTACAACAACAACACAATCACCAAACACACACACAATCACCACACACACACAATAACATCACACACACACACAATCACCACACATACACACACAATCACCACACATACACACACAATCACCACACATATCACACACAATCACACACACATACACACACAATTCACCACACATACACACAATCACACACAACACACACACAATAAACCACACACAAGTACACACACAATCACCACACACACACACCATCACCCACACATCACACACATAAGCACCACACACCACACACACACACACAATCACACACACACATCACCACACACACACACACCATCACCACACACACACACACAATCACACACACCACACACACACATCACCACACACACATCACACACACACACACCACACCACACACACACAATCACCACATCACCACATCACACAACCACACCACACCCATGCAACACACACACACATCACACACACACACACATGCATGACACACACACACACACACAATCACACACACACACACACACCACACACAATCACCACACACACACACAATCAGCACACACACACACACACAATCACCACACACACACAATCACCATCACCACACACACCACACACACAATCACCACACACACACACAATCACCACACACACAACACACCACAATCCCACACATAACCACACACACACACACACACAATCACCACACCACACACACAACCACCACCCACACACACACAATCACCACACACACACAATCACCACACACACAATCACCACAATCACCACACACACACACAATCACCACACACACACACACCACACACACACACAATCACCACACATACACGGTGCGTATCACCTCAGCACACACACACATCACAATCACTACACAAGGGCATCACACCAAACACACACACACAATCACACCACACACACACACACAATCACACACACATACACACAATCACCACACACATAATCACCACGCACACACACACAATCACCACACACACACAATCACCACACACACACAATAACCACACACACACAATAACCACACACACATAATCACCACACACACACATAATCACCACGCACACATCCCATCACCTTTACCCATCCCAGCAGTGTAACCCTCAAGCCTTTGTCTTTGTCACACCATGCTGCCTTTTACCACAGAGGTCTATTTCTAACTGGGTGGTTATGATTCGCGCCTGGCTCAGGCTGTGTTCCGTCCAAGTAGAAAGAGTCTCAGAGTGTCGGGGAGTACTCCAGGAGCGTTTCTTTAGGCACTGCACTCCTACAATCAGGGTAAGGAGCATACTTATACTGAATGCTGCTGACACAGCCACGCAAGGAGCGCTGCTAATGTAGAATGACGCAGCATCACCCAAGCTGAATTAATATTCATTAATTCATTAATATTCATTATAGTGAAATGAACGGATCATAAATGTAGAATGACGCAGCATCACCCAAGCTGAATTAATATTCATTAATTCATTAATATTCATTATCGTGAAATGAACGGATCATAAATGTAGAATGACGCAGCATCACCCAAGCTGAATTAATATTCATTAATTCATTAATATTCATTATAGTGAAATGAACGGATCATAAATGTAGAATGACGCAGCATCACCCAAGCTGAATTAATATTCATTAATTCATTAATATTCATTATCGTGAAATGAACGGATCATAAATGTAGAATGACGCAGCATCACCCAAGCTGAATTAATATTCATTAATTCATTAATATTCATTATAGTGAAATGAACGGATCATAAATGTAGAATGACGCAGCATCACCCAAGCTGAATTAATATTCATTATGGCGAAATGAACTGATCATAAATGAAACAGGCAAGGGACATAATTTATTTCCTGCCCACTTGACATACAGAAATATAAAACAAAGCAAAGAAGTACGAAAAGAAATAAACAAAGATGAGGAAGAAGAAAGAAAACAACAATAAAAAAGATCAAACAAGAAAAACAAGGAAACAAAAAAGAAAAAGAAAAAGAGAAAAAGGGGGTGAGGGAGAGGGGGGGGGGGGGTGAAGGAGAATCAATAGCAAAATCAAACAAAATGAGGAGAAAAGCGGAAAGAGGACTATAACACAAAGCACAGAAAACCTCACAGAACTTTGGCCTTCCATTGAAAAACACTTCATATAACAAGAGGGATTGGTCTATTTTTAGACAAAGTCATGCACACAAACATCAAACTAATAAATGACAGTCCAAATTACTGACGGCTGTCGGTGCGAGAGAGGCGTGCCGACTTGAGCGTCATCTGAGCCTCCTGCATGTTCTCAGGGTAGCCAGGAGGAGGGGGCATCGCCTGAAACCACCCAGAAGAGAAGAAAAAGGGTCACCGCTAATAACAAAATAACGGACACTTTTGTTTTATATATCCATTCAATTTTGCACTACACACACACACACACACACACACACACATGATCAAAATTATACACACAAATAAAAATATGAATGAACTTTTTCAAGAAATGAATAATAAGTTTTTTACATTTAAAGATATACAAGTCCAAATAGCAACAGATACAATTGATGTAATAAGGGGCTTCAATCATAACAACTGATGTAATAAGGGGCTTCAATCATAACTGATGTAATAAGGCGCTTCAATCATCATAACTGATGTAATAAGGGGCTTCAATCATAACTGATGTAATAAGGGGCTTCAATCATATCTGATGTAATAAGGGGCTTCAATCATAATAACTGATGTAATAAGGCGCTTCAATCATAACAACTGATGTAATAAGGCGCTTCAATCATAACAACTGATGTAATAAGGGGCTTCAATCATAACAACTGATGTAATAAGGCGCTTCAATCATAACAACTGATGTAATAAGGGGCTTCAATCATAACTGATGTAATAAGG
>CM065690.1:60559304-60574972 GCA_017654935.2 Phymorhynchus buccinoides | reverse complement strand
AAACACCCTTTATTGCATCGTTATTCCAATCTAATCGTATTGAAAAGCAATCACCACCACACCGTTAATTTTCAACCACAATCAGTTTATTGATTCATGTGATAACGAAGAACGCAGTCAGTGAACCAATAGTGCACCCGCGCCCTAACAATCACCACACACACATTAATCACACTCGATACTCACAAAAACAATCAGGTTTTTTTATTGGAGAATCTCTAGAACCTGAACGAAAGGACCACAGCCCCCCACACACACCTTATAATCAATTTCTAACTTAATCACCTAAATGCATACAATTATTGTATAATTTATTTATTTTATACACACCCTAAAGAAAAAGAACAGAAAGAAAGAAAAAAAAGCCAGAGACAACGGAAAAGAAGCACACAATCACACGTATTTCACTTATGATTATAATACGACAACACACAGACACCACAAACAGAAAGGGTGAAAAAGGGGAAAACGGAAGGCCAATGAAAAAAAGGAGCAAAGAAAGACTAACAAGCAACGAAAAAAAGAAAGTGCAATAAATGCAACCAAAACGACACAAGGAAAGGAACAAGACTGAAAGCCAAGCGAAAAAATCTACACAAATAAGCACGCAATGAAAACGGGAGGAAAAGATGGAACCTGTAATCGAAAGTGAAAGCGGCGAGCGAAGAAGCCCCTTAATTTTTTTTTATTATTATTTTTGCATGTTATTTAATGAATTGAAAGAGAGAAAAGAGAAAAGAGAGAAGGAGGAGAAAGAAGAAGACGCCCCTTATTACAACAAAACAATCAGTTATAAAGTTTGAAAAGAAAGGAGCGGGGGCGGGAAGGCGGTGCGGAAGGGAGTGAGCAAAGCGGAAAAAGCCGCCTTATTACATCAGTTATGATTTAAAGCCCCTTATTTACATGTTAATTATGATTGAACATTGGAAGGCGTGAAAGCGCCTGATTACATCAGTTATTGATTTAATTAAGAATAGCACAAGCCACCACTTATTAGACTGTTTTTAAAAATAGATTGTCAAGCAGCCCCGCCTTATTACATCGTTGTTATGATTTGAATGAAGGAAAAGCACCAAAGCCCCTTATTAACATTCAGTTAAATGATTGAAGGCGCACTTATTAACAATCAGTTATGATTGAAGAGCCCCTTATTAAAATTACAAAAATCATTATGCATTGACAAAGCGCGCCTTATTTACAATCAGGTTAATTATGTTGAAGAGAGAAGGTGAAGGAAATGAAGCGCCTTAACACATCAGTTGTTTGGATTGAAGTGAAGCGCCTTAATTATTTGCAAGCAAAAAAATCAGAGAAAAATCGTTTTTTGTTTTATGATGACTAAGCCCCTATTTATTACCGCCAGGAAATCGTGAAGCCCCTATTTGTTACACTACCAAAGCAACAAAACAAAGATTTACAACAACAAAAAAAAAAACATCAGTTATTTATGATTGAAGTGAAAAAGAGCCGATGAAGGCCAAGCCACCTTATTTTACATACAAACGTTACAGTTATTTAATGAAGTTGAAAAAGGATTGAAGAAGAGCCAAGAGGAAAAAATGAAATCAAAGAGAAAAAAAATAAAAGCAAGAAAATCAACTCCGCCACGCCCCCTTATGTCCAAGCATCAGTTATGATTTAAGTTAAGTAAGAAAAAAAGAGAAAGGAAAAAAGTAAAGAAGAAAGTTAAGAAAAGAAGAAGAAAGAAAAAGAGAAAAAAAAAGAAAAGAAAAGAGAAGAAAAGAAAGAAGCCCGCTTATTATATGTTCGATTGAAGGTCCCGTATTACATCAGTTATGATTGGAAGAAGCCCCTTATTATTACAATCAGTTAGTATGATTGAAGAAGCCCACTTAAAATAAAAATACATAATAAATCAGTTATGTTGAAGGGAGATTGAAGGAGGCGCCTTATTTACAGAAAATCAAAAGCATCATTATTATGATTGAAGCGGCCTTATTTTACATCAGTTATTATGAGATTGAAGCCCGCCTTATTACATTAAACAATCAGTTGTTATGATTGAAAGCGGCCTCTATACACATCTAGTTGTTATGATTGAAGCGGCGCCTTATATTTTAACACATCAGTTGTTTTATGATTGAAGCGCCCTTATCTTATTAATTAAAATCAGTTATGATATGAGCCCCCCGATCCTTATTACAGACATCGGTTTATGGATTGAAGCGCCTTTATTACACATCAGTTGATGATTGAAGCCCCTTATTACAAGATATCAGTTATTATGATTGAAAGCCAGCCCCTTATTACATCAGTTATGATTGAAGAGCCCCCTTATTACATCAGTTATGAATGAAGCGCCTTATTGCATCAGTTATTATGATTGAAGCCCCTTATTACAGAATCAGTTTATGATTGAAGCCCCTTATTACATCAGTTGTTTGATTGAAGCCCCTTATTACATCGGTTATTATGATTGAAGCCCCTTATTACATCAGTTATGATTGAAGCGCCTTATTAGATCAGTTTGAAGCCCCTTATTACATCAGTTATGATTGAAGCGCCTTATTACATCAGTTGTTATGATTGAAGCGCCTTATTACATCAGTTATGATTGAAGCCCCTTATTACATCAGTTGTTATGATTGAAGCGCCTTATTACATCAGTTGTTATGATTGAAGCGCCTTATTACATCAGTTGTTATGATTGAAGCGCCTTATTACATCAGTTGTTATGATTGAAGCGCCTTATTACATCAGTTGTTATGATTGAAGCCCCTTATTACATCAATTGTATCTGTTGCTATTTGGACTTGTATATCTTTAAATGTAAAAAACTTATTATTCATTTCTTGAAAAAGTTCATTCGTATTTTTATTTGTTGTATATTTATCCTGTTGTGTGTGTGTGTGTGTGTGTGTGTGTGTGTTGCAAAAATTGAATGGATATATAAAACAAAAGTGTCCGTTATTTTTGTTATTAAAGCGTGACCCTTTTTCTTCTCTTTTTCTGGGTGGTTTCAGGCGATGCCCGCCCCTCCTCCTGGCTACCCTGAGTAACATGCAGGAGGCTCAGATGACGCTCAAGTCGGCACGCCTCTCTCGCACCGACAGCCGTCAGTAATTTGGAGGACTGAGTCATTTATTAGTTTGATGTTTGTGTGCATGACTTTGTCTAAAAATAGACCAATACCCTCTTGTTATATGAGTGTGTTTTTTCATGGAATGCGGCAAGTGGCTGTGAGGGTTTTATGTGCTTTTGTGTTATAGGTCCTCTTTTTTTTCCGCTTGTTTCATTCCGTCTCACCCTCATTTTGTTTGATTTTGCTATTCATTCCTCCTTCAACGGACCTATCACACACAATTCTGTCATTTACGCAGTTTCATGTTTGTGTGCATGACTTTGTCTAAAAATAGACCAACTCACCTCAACACCAACCCCACCCCCCCCCCCCCCCCATCACCACATGAAGTGTCACACAATTGCCACAATTCTGTGAGGTTTTCTGTGCTTTGTGTTATAGTCACTCTTTCCGCTTTTCTCCTCAATTTTGTTTGATTTTGCTTATTCATTCTCCTTCACCCCCCCCCCCCCTCTCCCCTCACCCTCCTTTTTCTCTTTTTCTTTTTCTTTTTTGTTTCCTTGTTTTTCTTGTTTGATCTTTTTTATTGTTGTTTTCTTTCTTCTTCCTCATCTTTGTTTATTTCTTTTCGTACTTCTTTGCTTTGTTTTATATTTCTGTATGTCAAGTGGGCAGGAAATAAATTATGTCCCTTGCCTGTTTCATTTATGATCAGTTCATTTCGCCATAATGAATATTAATTCAGCTTGGGTGATGCTGCGTCATTCTACATTTATGATCCGTTCATTTCACTATAATGAATATTAATGAATTAATGAATATTAATTCAGCTTGGGTGATGCTGCGTCATTCTACATTTATGATCCGTTCATTTCACTATAATGAATATTAATGAATTAATGAATATTAATTCAGCTTGGGTGATGCTGCGTCATTCTACATTTATGATCCGTTCATTTCACTATAATGAATATTAATGAATTAATGAATATTAATTCAGCTTGGGTGATGCTGCGTCATTCTACATTTATGATGCCTTGCGTGGCATTTCACGATTAATGCTAAGTATGCTGCGTCTTTCCCTGAATTATGATGAATATTAATTCACGCTTGGACCATTCTCAATGCTTTTCATTTTTCTCTGCAGTCATTCTACATTTATGATCAGGCGTTCATAACCACCGCTTTATAATGAATATTAATGAATTAATGAATGCGCTTAATTCAGCTTGGGTGATGCTGCGTCATTCTACATTAGCAGCGCATCCTTGCGTGGCTGTGTCAGCAGCATGTCAGTCAAGATAAGTATGTGGTCCTTACCCTGATGTAAGGTAGTGATGTGCAGTGCCTAAAGCTCTAAACGCGAGTCCTGACCTTGAGTGTGTGGAGTCCCCGACACTCTGCTGGTGATTATCTTTGGGTACTTGTTGACGGAACACAGCCTGAGCCAGGCGCGAATCATAACCACCCAGTTAGAAATAGACCTCTGTGGTGAAAAGGCAGAGGATGTGTGACAAAGACAAAGGCTTGAGGGTTGTATGCTGGGATGGGGTGAAAGGACTGATCTGCAGATACGCTGTTGTACTGCAGTGTGTGTGGGGGTGTGGGGGACGGTGTGGAAAAGTAATGGGTGAGTGAGTGGTGGGGTGTGTGTGGGATATCTGAATGGTGTGTGGGGTGGTGTTGTGGTTTGGGGTGGTGTGTGTGTAGTGTGTGATGGTGTGTGTGTGGTGATTGTGTGTGTGTGTGTTTATTGCGTGTGTGTGTGTGGTGATGATGTGTGTGTGGTGATTGTGTGTGTGTGCGTGGTGATGTGTGTGTGTGTGGTGATGGGTGTGTGTATGTGTGTGTGATTGTGTGTGTGTGTGTGGGTGATTGTGTGTGTGTGTGTGGTGATTGTGTGTGTGTGGTGATGGTGTGTGTGTGTGTGTGTGATTGTGTGTGTGTGTGGTGATTGTGTGTGTATGTGTGGTGATTGTGTGTGTGTGTGTGTGTGTGTGTGTGTGTGTGTGTGTGGTGTGTGTGTGTGGTTATTGTGTGTGTGTGGTTATTGTGTGTGTGTGTTATTGTGTGTGTGGTGATTGTGTGTGTGTGTGGTGATTGTGTGTGTGTGGTGATTGTGTGTGTGGTGTGCGTGCTTGTGTGTGTGTGTGTGGTGATGTGTGTGTGTGTGTGTGGTGATTGTGTGTGTGTGTGGTGATGTGTGTGTGATGTGTGTGTGTGGTGATTGTGTGTGTGTGGTGATTGTGTGTGTGTGTGGTGATTGTGTGTGTGTGTGTGTGTTGATTGTGTGTGTGTGTGGTTATTGTGTGTGTGTGGTGATTGTGTGTGTGTGGTGATCTGTGTGTGTGTGTGTATTGTGTGTGTGGTGATTGTGTGTGTGTGTGTGTGTGGTGATTGTGTGTGTGTGTGTGATTGTGTGTGGTGATTGTGTGTGTGGTGTGGTGATTGTGTGTGTGTGTGGTGATTGTGTGTGTGTGTGGTGATTGTGTGTGTGTGGTGATTGTGTGTGTGTGTGTGTGTGTGGTGGTGATGTGTGTGTGTGTGTGTTGTGTGGTGATGTGTGTGTGTGTGTGTGTATTGATTGTGTGTGTATGTGTGTGTGTGTGTGTGGTGATGTGTGTGTGTGTGGTGATTGTGTGTGTATGTGTGGTGATTGTGTGTGGTGTGTGTGTGGTGTGTGATGATGTGTGTGTGTGTGGTGTTTGTGTGTGTGTGGTGTGTGTGTGTGTGTGTGTGTGTGTGTGTGATTGTGTGTATGTGTGTGTGATGTGTGTGTGTGTGTGTGTGGTGAGGTGATTGTGTGTGTGGTGTGTGTGTGTTGTGTGTGTGTGTGTGTGTGTGTGGTGAGTGTGTGTGTGTGACTTTGTGTGTGTGTGTGTGGCGTGATTGTGTGTGTGTGTGTGGTGATTGTGTGTGTGTGTGTGGTGATTGTGTGTGTGTGTGTGGGTGATTGTGTGTGTGTGTGGTGATTGTGTGTGTGTGTGTGGTGATTATGTGATTGTGTGTGTGGTGTTTGTGTGTGTGTGTGGTGATTGTGTGTGTGTGTGTGTGTGTGTAGTGTATATCTGTGTGTGTGTGTGTGTGATTGTGTGTGGTGTGTGTGTGTGGTGGTTATTGTGTGGTTATTGTGTGTGTGGTGATTGTGTGTGTGTGTGTGTGGTGATTGTGTGTGGTGTGGTGATTGTGTGTGTGTGTGATTGTGTGGTGATGTGTGTGTGTGTGTGTGTGTATGTGATTGATTGTGTGTGGTGGTGGGTGTGTGTGTGTGTGGTGATTGTGTGTGTGTGGTGATTGTGTGTGTGTGTGGTGATTGTGTGTGTGTGTGTGGTGATGTGTGTGTGTGTGTGGTGATTGTGTGTGTATGTGTGGTGATTGTGTGTGTGTGTGTGGTGATTGTGTGTGTGTGTGGTGATTGTGTGTGTGTGTTGTGATTGTGTGTGTGTGGTGTGGTGGATTGTGTGTGTGTGTGTGGTGATTGTGTGTGTGGTGATGTGTGGTGTGTATGTGTGGGTATTGTGTGTGGTGATTGTGTGTGTTGTGTGTGGTGATTGATTGTGTGTATGTGTGGTGATTGTGTGTGTATGTGTGGTGATTGTGTGTGTGTGTGTGGTGATTGTGTGTGTGTGTGGTGATTGTGTGTGTATGTGTGGTGATTGTGTGTGTGTGGTGATTGTGTGTGTGTGTGTGGTGATTGTGTGTGTATGTGTGGTGATTGTGTGTATGTGTGGTGATTGTGTGTGTGTGTGTGTGTGGTGATTGTGTGTGTGTGTGGTGATTGTGTGTGTCATGTGTGGTGATTGTGTGTGTGTGTGTGGTGATTGTGTGTGTATGTGTGGTGATTGTGTGTGTGGTGTGGTGATTGTGTGTGTATGTGTGGTGATTGTGTGTGTGTGTGTGATTGTGTGTGTGTGTGGTGTGTGTGTGTGTGTGTTATATGTGTGTGTGTGTGTGTGTGTGTGGTGTGTTATGTGTGGTGATTGTGTGGTGTGTGTGTGTGTGTGTGGTGATTGTGTGTGTGTGTGTGGTGATTATGTGTGTATGTGTGGTGATTGTGTGTGTGTGTGGTGATTGTGTGTGTATGTGTGGTGATTGTGTGGTGTGGTGATTGTGTGTGTGTGTGTGTGATTGTGTGTGTATGTGGTGGTGATTGTGTGGTGTGGTGATTTGTGTGTGTGTGTGTGTGGTGTGGTGATTGTGTGTGTATGTGTGGTGATTGTGTGTGTGTGTGGTGATTGTGTGTGATGTGTGTGTGTATTGTGTGTGTGTGTGGTGATTGTGTGTGGTGTGGTGATTGTGTGTGTATGTGGTGATTGTGTGTGTATGTGTGGTGATTGTGTGTGTGGTGATTGTGTGTGTGGTGTGTGGTGATTATGTGTATGTGTGGTGATTGTGTGTGTGTGTGTGGTGATTGTGTGTGTAGTGTGTGGTGATTGTGTGTGTGTGTGTGATTGTGTGTGTATGTGTGGTGATTGTGTGTGTGTGTGGTGTATGTGTGTGATTGTGTGTGTGTGGTGTGGTGATTGTGTGTGTGTGTGTGTGGTGATTGTGTGTGTGTGTGGTGATTGTGTGTGGTGTGGTGATGTGTGTGTGTGTGTGGTGATTGTGTGTGTGTGTGTGGTGATTGTGTGTGGTGTGGTGATTGTGTGTATGTGTGGTGATTGTGTGTGTATGTGTGGTGTGTGTGTGTGTGTGGTGTGGTGATTGTGTGTGTGTGGTGATTGTGTGTGTGTGGTGATTGTGTGTATGTGTGTGTGTGTGTGTATGTGTGGTGATTGTGTGTGTGTGTGTGGTGATTGTGTGTGTGTGTGTGTGTGTGTGTATGTGTGTGATTGTGTGTGTTTGTGGTGATTGTGTGTGTGTGTGCTGTTTGTGTGTGTATGTGTGGTGTTTGTGTGTGTGTGTGGTGATTGTGTGTGTGTGGTGATTGTGTGTATGTGTGTGATTGTGTGTGTGTGTGTGATTGTGTGTGTGGTGTGTGTGTGTGTGTGTGGTGATTGTGTGTGTGTTGTGGTGATGGTGTGCATGTGTGGTGATTGTGTATGTGTGGTGATTGTGTGTTGTGTGTGTGTGGTGATTGTGTGTATGTGTGGTGTGTGGTGTGTGTGTGTGTGATTGTGTGTGTATGTGTGGTGATTGTGTGTGTGGTGCCTGTGATTTGTGTGTATGTGTGGTGATTGTGTGTGTATGTGTGTGATTGTGTGGTGTGGTGATTGTGTGTATGTGTGGTGATTGTGTGTGTGTGATTGTGTGTGATTATGTGTGGTGATTGTGTGTGTATGTGTGTGGTGATTGTGTGTGTGTGTGACGATTGTGTGTGTGAGTGTGTGTGTGTGTGGTGATTGTGTGTGCGGTGTGGTGTGGCTCATGTGTCTGTATTACTAGTGGAGGAGGGTGCTGCTGTATAACCCAAGGAATGCAGCAACGGTGTTTGTCACGAGAGCTCTGTCATTTCTTGTTTTAATCTTTGGGTTTTGTTGTTCTTTGTTTCTTTTTGGCTTGGGAAACAACCTTCTTACCTTATTCTTTGAGGAAAACGTTGACTTTGCTTGAGCGATGAATGCCTTTTGTTAGTGTTTGTGGCAGGACAGCTCAAGTTCTGCCATTGACGTTCGCTTTGGGATTGCTTACATGGAGTTGGCCTTTAATTGTTTGTGGCAGGACAGCTCAAGTTCTGCCATTGACGTTCGCTTTGGGATTGCTTGCATGGAGTTGGCCTTTAATTGTTTGTGGCAGGACAGCTCAAGTTCTGCCATTGACGTTCGCTTTGGGATTGCTTACATGGAGTTGGCCTTTAATTGTTTGTGGCAGGACAGCTCAAGTTCTGCCATTGACGTTCGCTTTGGGATTGCTTACATGGAGTTGGCCTTTAATTGTTTGTGGCAGGACAGCTCAAGTTCTGCCATTGACGTTGGCTTTGGGATTGCTTACATGGAGTTGGCCTTTAATTGTTTGTGGCAGGACAGCTCAAGTTCTGCCATTGACGTTGGCTTTGGGATTGCTTACATGGAGTTGGCCTTTAATTGTTTGTGGCAGGACAGCTCAAGTTCTGCCATTGACGTTCGCTTTGGGATTGCTTGCATGGAGTTGGCCTTTAATCGTTTGGCTGAGATGACTGCTTTGTTTGTCACAGTTTGTTTGTTAATAATAGAATTGGGTTGATTTTTTCTTTTACTTATTGCTAAGCCATATATAATCTGTTTTTAAAAAAAGTTGTTTTAATTTATTGAATTTGTGTGTGTGTGTGTGTGTTTTAAATGTTAGTTGATAGTTCTTGGCTGGTTTCATCAATTGTTACACATATTAAATGATCCAGAGACTAATATACTTTTTTTCTAAAATAATTTGTAGAGCTTTAGATTTACTTGTTGAACAATAAACATATAGCTTCATTTATAAATTGATTTATAAACCATTGCAATTTTGTTTTTATTTGTTTGCAAACAGATTTTTTTTTTTTTTTACTGTTGATGCATTCGTTTATTTCTTAAATTAAGACTCATTTATTGAATTGTAAACTTGTATCTTCATGTCTTGATCAATCATTAATAGATTCATATTTGTTGACATTATTTTCACTCATGATAACAGATCTGATTCTAGGGTGCGGGATTGGTACAATCCCCCCAAAATCTGTTCCTTCCCGCAATAATCGGGTCTAAGCGCCAGCCCGCCGCCCGCCTGCATATATGCAGAACTGCCCGCATTTTTTACCGATCGCTGCGGGAATTCCTTCGTCGTCTGCTAAATCCGTCGTCTGCACAAACCGAAAGGCATCGAGCAGGAATGAATGATTTCTCGACATTTCATTGGTTCTTTTACAATGTTAGTGTAAATCAACCAATCGCGTTCATCTCGTTTTTTACCGACAAGAAGTTGCGAGAGTCCTACCCACCATGTTGAATTTTCTTCAAAATGAAGCGGACAACGACGCTCTTCGACTTTGATTTTTTGTGGCGGCAAAGTAAAAAAAAAAGAAATCCTCTGCCAAACGAGTGTGCAGAAGATGTTGCAGAAACAGCTACTGCATCAACAGTCTCGGAGAAGCAGCCCAAAAATAATAATAATAATAATAAAGAAAGCTTATATAGCGCGCATTCCAGGCTAGCTACTCATGGCGCTTCACAAAAAATACATTTAACCAAATCACATCAATACCCATGCTCAAGCACACACACTGACGAACACAGCATATCACTTACATGCACATGCACACATACATACATACGTACGTACGTGCGTACATACATACATACATACACAAACACACAAACACACATACATACACACTTATGCCTACACACGCACGAGCACACGCACACACATGCATGAACAGAAATATGCACAAGCACAGATAACGGCACTAGTGTGAGGGAACACTGGTTCCAAGACCAGTAGCTGAAGAAGTGGCCATGGCTAGCGAAGATTGAATCGGCCGCCTCCCCCCCCCCCATCCCCTCGTATCCATTGGACCTGCCCCCCTTTTTTTCATTGTTAGGGGGGGAACACCCCCACTTTTTCAAAATCCTAGAATCAGCTCTGTTATAATAGGTGTTAATGTTTACACACATGTGTCACTGACACTCAAATCTCCCATCTGACACATTGGATTTCAGGCCAGTGTGTCACACAGATGTGTCACTGATGCTCCAACCTCCCATTTGACACATTGGATGTCAGGCCAGTATGTCACACAGATGTGTCACTGACGCTCCAACCTCCCATCTGACACCGTGGATTTCAGGCCAGTGTGTCACACAGATGTGTCACTAATGCTCCAACCTCCCATCTGACAGTGGATGTCAGGCCAGTGTGTCACAGATGTGTCACTGACACTCCAATCTCTCATATGACACAGTTGATTTCAGACCAGTGTGTCACACAGATGTGTCACTGACACTCCAATCTCCCATATGACTGGATTTCAGACCAGTGTGTCACAGATGTGTCACTGACACTCCATTCTCCCATCTGACGCAGTGGATTTCAGGCCAGTGTGTCACACAGATGTGTCACTGACGCTCCCATCTGACAGTGGATTTCAGACCAGTGTGTCACACAGATGTGTCACTGACGCTCCCCATCTCATTGGATTTCAGACCAGTGTGTCACTGACACAGTGGATTTCAGGCCAGTGTGTCACACAGATGTGTCACTGACGCTCCCATCTGACACCGTGAATTTCAGTGTGTCACACATATGTGCCACTCCAACCTCCCATCTGACTGGATTTCAGGCCAGTGTGTCACACAGATGTGTCACTGATGCTCCAACCTCCCATCTGACACAGTGGATTTCAGGCCAGTGTGTCACACAGATGTGTCACAGACGCTCCAATCTCCCATCTGACACCATGGATTTCAGTGTGTCACACAGATGTGTCACTGACACTCCAATATCCCATCTGACACAGTGGATGTCAGGCCAGTGTGTCACAAAGTGTAGCATATTTTCACCTGATACAAAAACGAAAGGAGAATGGACCAATAAGTCAGAAAAAGTAGTAGATGATAGTAAGAAAAGGAACATTTGCCCACTCCTTTTGCTGTCTAAGATACCCAAACTTGTGCAACAAAACTAACTCAGTATTTTTAGTATTTGTATGTGTCTTTCATTTGGATAGTACTATTATTATTGCTAATGCTGTATTTGGAGGGGAAAAACATCCCTTGTGTGTGACATTGAGGTTTTTATTGAACCTTGTCTTTGTTCTTTAAAATAACATTAAAAAAAAGAATGATAACCTGTCATAGAATTAGTGGACTAACATTTTTCAACGTCCAACCCGTGTTGAAAGTTTGATTATTCAATGTATCTATTTATTATGGTATTTAACCTCAGTAATGTAGTATATGTGTGTGTGTTTGTATGCGTGTGTGTGTATGAATATGTGCATTTGTATGTGTTTGTATGTGTATGTGTTGTGTTATTTTTGTAGATTAAAAGAAAGTTGCTAGTACAGAACTTCCTGAAGATGGGGGAACTACTTGTACTAAAAGACCCCCGGTATTCCCACGGGGAGAGACGCGAGGAGGGAGTAGGGTGTGTCCAGCTCCCCTTATGGAGGCACAAGGCATCCACCCACTGCCCCAGATACGATCAATATCACTATTTCCTTATTGTTGATGAACGTTGATGTTTTATTTCAGGTCAGCTGATAGACATTCATCCTCACTTACAGGGCCGGACTTCAAACCCAAAGATCTGACACGATTAATATCACTATTTCCATACACTAGTTGATTAAGGTTGATGTTTCATTATAGTTAATGTTGATGGTTTTTGTATTTTTCTTCAACCCCAAAGATCTGAAATGATCAATATGACTATTTGCACATAGTTGATGTTTCATTCTCTGTACCTCAGGCCGATTGATGGACATTCGCCCCCCCTGGCAAGGGCCGGACTTCAAACCCAAAGATCTGACGCAGTCTTCAAGGGCCTTAACTCACGGCTCTAACCCCAATGACCCCCTGCGACCCAAGTCAGACATGGTCAGCTGGTGTCCATACATTGTCTGTTGTCTGTTTGTTCATACATTGTCTGTTGTCTGTTTGTTCACACATTGTCTGTTGTCTGTTTGTCCATACATTGTCTGTTGTCTGTTTGTTCATACATTGTCTGTTGTCTGTTTGTTTGTCCATACATTGTCTGTTGTCTGTTTGTTCATACATTGTCTGTTGTCTGTTTGTCCATACATTGTCTGTTGTCTGTTTGTTCATACATTGTCTGTTGTCTGTTTGTTCACACATTGTCTGTTGTCTGTTTGTCCATACATTGTCTGTTGTCTGTTTGTCCATACATTGTCTGTTGTCTGTTTGTCCATACATTGTCTGTTGTCTGTTTGTCCATACATTGTCTGTTGTCTGTTTGTCCATACATTGTCTGTTGTCTGTTTGTCCATACATTGTCTGTTGTCTGTTTGTCCATACATTGTCTGTTGTCTGTTTGTTCACACATTGTCTGTTGTCTGTTTGTTCATACATTGTCTGTTGTTGTTGTCTGTTTGTTCATACATTGTCTGTTGTCTGTTTGTTCATACATTGTCTGTTGTCTGTTTGTTCACACATTGTCTGTTGTCTGTTTGTTCATACATTGTCTGTTGTCTGTTTGTTCATACATTGTCTGTTGTCTGTTTGTTCATACATTGTCTGTTGTCTGTTTGTTCACACATTGTCTGTTGTCTGTTTGTTCATACATTGTCTGTTGTCTGTTTGTTCATACATTGTCTGTTGTCTGTTTGTTCATACATTGTCTGTTGTCTGTTTGTTCACATTGTCTGTTGTCTGTTTGTTCACACATTGTCTGTTGTCTGTTTGTTCATACATTGTCTGTTGTCTGTTTGTTCACACATTGTCTGTTGTCTGTTTGTTCATACATTGTCTGTTGTCTGTTTGTCCATACATTGTCTGTTTCTGTTTGTCCATACATTGTCTGTTGTCTGTTTGTCCATACATTGTCTGTTGTCTGTTTGTCCATACATTGTCTGTTGTCTGTTGTCTGTTTGTTCATACATTGTCTGTTGTCTGTTTGTCCATACATTGTCTGTTGTTGTCTGTTTGTCCATACATTGTCTGTTGTCGTCTGTTTGTCCATACATTGTCTGTTGTTGTCTGTTTGTCCATACATTGTCTGTTGTCTGTCTGTTTGTCCATACATTGTCTGTTGTCGTCTGTCCATGCATTGTCTGTTGTCTGTCCATACATTGTCGTCTGTTGTGTTGTCTGTTTGTCCATACATTGTCTGTTGTGTCTGTTTGTCCATACATTGTCTGTTTGTCCATACATTGTCTGTTGTCTGTTGTGTTGTCGTCGGTCTGTCCATACATTGTCTGTTGTCTGTCTGTCCATACATTGTCTGTTTGTCCATACATTGTCTGTTGTTGTTGTCATCTGTTTGTCCATACATTGTCTGTTGTCTGTTTGTCCATACATTGTCTGTTGTCATCTGTCTGTCCATACATTGTCTGTTGTTGGTTGTCTGTTTGTCCATACATTGTCTGTTGTCTGTTTGTCCATACATTGTCTGTTGTCTGTTTGTCCATACATTGTCTGTTGTGTCTGTCTGTCCATACATTGTCTGTTGTCTGTTGTGTTGTCGTCTGTTTGTCCATACATTGTCTGTTGTCTGTTTGTCCATACATTGTCTGTTGTCTGTTTGTCCATACATTGTCTGTTGTCTGTTTGTCCATACATTGTCTGTTGTCTGTTTGTCCATGCATTGTCTGTTTGTCCATACATTGTCTGTTGTCTGTTTGTCCATACACTGTTGTCGTCTGTCTGTCCATACATTGTTGTCTGTTTGTCCATACATTGTCTGTTGTGTTGTCGTCTGTCCATACATTGTCTGTTGTCTGTTCATACATTGTCTGTTGTCGTTTGTTTGTCCATACATTTTCTGTTGTCGTCTGTTTGTCCATACATTGTCTGTTGTCTGTTTGTCCATACATTGTCTGTTGTGTTGTCGTCTGTCCATACATTGTCTGTTGTCTGTTTGTTCATACATTGTCTGTTGTCGTCTGTTTGTCCATACATTGTCTGTTGTCTGTTTGTCCATACATTGTCTGTTGTCTGTTGTCTGTTTGTCCATACATTGTCTGTTGTCTGTTTGTTCATACATTGTCTGTGGTCTGTTGTCGTCTGTCCATACATTGTCTGTTGTCTGTTTGTTCATACATTGTCTGTTGTTGGCTGTCTTTTCTTTAGGTCAAAGTTTAGGGTGTTTTATTTGATGATAAATCAGCGATTGAAAAAAAATGTTAACAACTCTGTTGTTTGATAATGATGACGTTACACTTACTAGGCGATGCTTAATAAATGTGTATGATAAAGACCTAACACGAGGCTGCTGTCATGATGATAATGGTGGTGATGATGGTGATGATGATGACGATGATGACGTTACACTTACTAGGCGATGCTTAATAAATGTGTATGATAAAGACCTAACACGAGGCTGCTGTCATGATGATAATGGTGATGGTGATGATGATGATGATGATGATGATGATGATGACGTTACACTTACTAGGCGATGCTTAATAAATGTGTATGATAAAGACCTAACACGAGCTGCTGTCATGATGATGATGGTGATGATGATGATGGTGATGATGATGATGGTGGTGATGATGATGATGATGACGATGATGACGTTACACTTACTAGGCGATGCTTAATAAATGTGTTTGATAAAGACCTAACACGAGGCTGCTGTCATGATGATGATGGTGATGATGATGATGATGGTGATGGTGATGATGATGATGATGATGATGATGACGTTACACTTACTAGGCGATGCTTAATAAATGTGTTTGATAAAGACCTAACACGAGGCTGCTGTCATGATGATGATGGTGGTGATGATGGTGACGATGATGATGATGATGATGACGATGATGACGTTACACTTACTAGGCGATGCTTAATAAATGTGTTTGATAAAGACCTAACACGAGGCTGCTGTCATGATGATAATGGTGGTGATGATGGTGATGATGATGACGATGATGATGATGATGATGATGATGATGACATATTTGCCAGGTGATGCACAACAAATAGGGCATTTTAAAGACTCAACATGATGAAGCCATGATGATGACAGTGATGATGATGATGAT
>CM065690.1:60551804-60554304 GCA_017654935.2 Phymorhynchus buccinoides | reverse complement strand
GAACTGTACAAATACTAGCTGTACAACCAAGCGTTCCCCTGACAACCTGATACGTATTCCAATTAGCAATGGGCCCTCCAGTACAACACAACGTAACGATTCCAACAGTCTACAACTGGCCCTCTTTAACGCAAGATCTGTTAGCGACCCACTGAAACGAGCAGAGATCCACTCTTTCATTACGGACAATGACTGTGATGTTTTCGTAATAACAGAATCCTGGCTTAAAAAAACAAGGCGATGAAGCAAAGTGTGCTGACCTGACACCATCTGGCTACACACTCTCTTCCTTCCCCCGCCCTTCACGCGGTGGGGGGATTGCGCTCATCTCTAAGAACTCTCTGGCCAAGCATCTTTCTACCTCCACTGCCTTTCCCTTCCAACACCTCAGCTTTGAAGCAGTTCGCGTTACCCTGTCAACGTCGTCTTCTCCTGTCCACTTCATCTGCGTGTACCGACCTCCACCAAGCCGCAAAAATAAACTGACAGACGCTATGTTTCTCAGTGAATTCCCTGACCTTTTAGAGTACTGTAATAACCTTTCTGGAAAGTGTATTATATTAGGAGACATTAATGTTCATTTTGATACTCAGCATAACCCTGTAACTACTAAGACGATTAATGCTTTGGATATGTTTCACTTTAGTCAATCTGTTACCGAGCCAACTCATGAACGTGGCCACATTCTGGACTGGGTAATTTATAGACCAGATGATGATTTGCTACGCTCTACTCATGTCACTCAATCTCTTGCTTCTGACCATTTCTGTATTGTTTGTGAACTATGTTTGTCTGTCCCGTCTGACACCCCATCGTACAGACAGTCTCGTAATGTACGCGGCATGGACAGATCAGCATTTCAAGCAGAGTTGCGCGCGACTATCTGCCCTGAATCATGCCCCACGGTCAACGAACTTAACAGCGCTCTCACTCGCGTTATCGACACACACGCGCCGTTACGTCACCGCCAAGAGCGTGCCGATAGACTGGAGCCGTGGTACCCTTTAGTTAGCACTGAACTGAACTCGGCGAAGTCAGAAAAGCGTGTAGCTGAAAGAGCATGGCTTAAGACCCCCCTTACCGTTACGAAACAAATCTTCAACGCTGCGAAACGAAAAATAGCGAACATAGTGTTGACAGCAAGATCCTCCTTTTACACTGACCAAATAAACAATGCAGTGACCTCTAGTCGGCTGTTTTCTATCTGCAGCAAACTACTTGGGCGTGAAAAAAGCACCCCTCTCCCTACCACCCACCCTGTCAGTGACCTTCCTGATGTCTTTAACGACTACTTTGTTCAGAAAATCCAGCTGATCAGAAACGAACTTGATCAGGCTTCTTCCACACCTAGGCCTACCACCCTGTTAGACCAAATAGGAACAACATCCACGTTCTTGGAATTTCAGCCAGTTACTGCCTTTGAATTGAAGAAGATCATTCTAAAAGCTAAACCCACTTCCTGTCCTCTTGACCCTATACCGACGCCACTTTTCATAGAGTATCTTGATGAACTACTCCCTACTCTCACCCATATTGTCAACAACTCTCTAACATCTGGCTCCTTTCCATCTGTGTTCAAAACTGCCATTGTCAAACCACTTCTAAAGAAATCATCCCTTGACCCAAACACTCTCAAGAACTATAGGCCTATATCCAACCTCTCTTTAATTTCAAAAATCATTGAGAAATTAGTTCTTCATCAACTCCTAGGCTATCTCAATGAACATCAACTCATCAGTTGTTCACAATCAGCGTACAGGCCATTTCACAGCACTGAAACGGCACTGTTGAAGGTAACTAATGACATTCTCTTAGCTCTCGACTCTGGTGACGCATCTATATTAACTCTTTTGGATCTTTCAGCTGCTTTTGATACTATTGACCACCATATACTCCTTAAGAGGCTTCAAATCACCTATGGAATATCAAGCACTGCTCTGTCATGGTTCTCGTCTTACCTTTCTGGTCGAACTCAGCCTGTCTCCATCAATTACTCATCTTCTGCAATGGTTGACCTCACATGTGGTGTTCCTCAAGGCTCAGTACTTGAACCAGTCCTCTTCATCATGTACACTAAACCCCTGTCCGAGCTGATCACTTCTCATTCAGTTGATTCTCAGTCTTTTGCTGATGATACACAACCCCACAAGCCTGTATCCCCATCTACCATTCTTCCTTATATATCTTCACTTGAATTCTGCATTCACAACATCAAATCATGGATGCTACAAAAAAAACTGAAGCTGAATGACGACAAAACGGAGGCCTTGGTCATCCACTCTCCATCTAGAAAACTTCCATACCCAAAGCCTGATTCCATCTCCGTCTGTAACACTCAAATACCTTTTTCTCCTTCAGCTATAAATCTTGGCTTCCACATCTCTCAATATATGACTGTTGACTCACAAGTTCAAACTATCTATCGGTCAGCACACTGTGAGCTGCGTCGCATAGGTATGATTCGCGATCTCCTGTCTATAGATACTACTAAAATACTAGT
>CM065690.1:60538350-60551304 GCA_017654935.2 Phymorhynchus buccinoides | reverse complement strand
CTGTGCTTTGTGTTTAGTCCTATTTGGTCCCGTCTTGTTTTCTTTGTGAGGTTTTCTCCTCATTTTGTTTGATTTTGCTATTGATTCTACTGATTCAACCCCCCCCCCCCCCCTCCCCTCACCCTCCTTTTTCTCTTTTTCTTTTTCTTTTTTGTTTCCTTGTTTTTCTTGTTTGATCTTTTTTATTGTTGTTTTCTTTCTTCTTCCTCATCTTTGTTTATTTCTTTTCGTACTTCTTTGCTTTGTTTTATATTTCTGTATGTCAAGTGGGCAGGAAATAAATTATGTCCCTTGCCTGTTTCATTTATGATCAGTTCATTTCGCCATAATGAATATTAATTCAGCTTGGGTGATGCTGCGTCATTCTACATTTATGATCCGTTCATTTCACTATAATGAATATTAATGAATTAATGAATATTAATTCAGCTTGGGTGATGCTGCGTCATTCTACATTTATGATCCGTTCATTTCACGATAATGAATATTAATGAATTAATGAATATTAATTCAGCTTGGGTGATGCTGCGTCATTCTACATTTATGATCCGTTCATTTCACTATAATGAATATTAATGAATTAATGAATATTAATTCAGCTTGGGTGATGCTGCGTCATTCTACATTTATGATCCGTTCATTTCACGATAATGAATATTAATGAATTAATGAATATTAATTCAGCTTGGGTGATGCTGCGTCATTCTACATTTATGATCCGTTCATTTCACTATAATGAATATTAATGAATTAATGAATATTAATTCAGCTTGGGTGATGCTGCGTCATTCTACATTAGCAGCGCTCCTTGCGTGGCTGTGTCAGCAGCATTCAGTATAAGTATGCTCCTTACCCTGATTGTAGGAGTGCAGTGCCTAAAGAAACGCTCCTGGAGTACTCCCCGACACTCTGAGACTCTTTCTACTTGGACGGAACACAGCCTGAGCCAGGCGCGAATCATAACCACCCAGTTAGAAATAGACCTCTGTGGTAAAAGGCAGCATGGTGTGACAAAGACAAAGGCTTGAGGGTTACACTGCTGGGATGGGTAAAGGTGATGGGATGTGTGTGTGTGGTGATTATGTGTGTGTGTGTGGTGATTATGTGTGTGTGGTTATTGTGTGTGTGTGTGTGGTGATTGTGTGTGTGTGGTGATTGTGTGTGTGTGTGTGATTGTGTGTGTGTGCGTGGTGATTATGTGTGTGTGTGATTGTGTGTATGTGTGGTGATTGTGTGTGTGTGTGGTGTGTGTACTGTGTGTGTGTGTGTGGTGATTGTGTGTGTGTGGTGTTGTGTGTGGTGTGTGTGTGTGGTGATTGTGTGTGTTATGTGGTGATTGTGTGTGTGTGTGTGGTGATTGTGTGTGTGGTGGCGGTAATGTGTGTGTGTGTGGTGATTGTGTGTGTGTGTGTGGTGATTATGTGTGTGGTGATTGTGTGTGTGTGGTGTGGTGATTGTGTGTATGTGTGGTGATTGTGTGTGTGTGTGGTGTGTGTGTGGTGATTGGTGTGTGTGTGTGTGTGTGTGTATGGTGATTATGTGTGTGTGGTGATTGTGTGTGGGTGTGTGTGTGTGTGTGTGTGGTGATTGTGTGTGTGTGTGTGGTGATTGTGTGTGTGTGTGTGTGATTGTGTGTGTGTGTGTGTGTGTGGTGATTGTGTGTGTGTGTGTGGTGATTATGTGTGTGTGTGGTGATGTGTGTGTGTGTGTGGTGATTGTGTATGTGTGTGTGTGTGTGTGGTGATTGTGTGTGTGGTGTGGTGATGTGTGTGTGTGTGGTGTGGTGATTGTGTGTGTGTGGATGTGTGGTGTGTTGTGTGTGTGGTGTGGTGATTGTGTGTGTGGGTGTGGTGATTGTGTGTATGTGTGGTGATTGTGTGTGCGTGTTGTGTGTGTGTGTGGTGATTGTGTGTGTGTGTGGTGATTGTGATTGTGTGTGTGTGTGTGTGATTGTGTGTGTGTGTGTGTGATTGTGTGTGTGTGGTGATGTGTGTGTGTGTGTGTGTGTGATTGTGTGTGTGTGATTGTGTGTGTATGTGTGGTGATTGTGTGTGTGTGTGTGGTGATTGTGTGTGTGTGGTGATTGTGTGTGTGTGTGTGTGGTGATTGTGTGTGTATGTGTGGTGATTGTGTGTGTGTGTGTGTGTGTGTGTTGTGTGTGTGGTGTGTGGTGATTGTGTGTGTGTGGTGATTGTGTGTGTATGTGTGTGGTGATTGTGTGTGTGTGGTGATTGTGTGTTGTGTGTGTGTGTGGTGTGTGTGTGTGTGATTTGTGTGTGGTGTGTGTGTGTGATTGGTGTGTGTGTGTGTGTGTGTGTATTGTGTGTATTGTGTGTGTGTGGTGATTGTGTGTGTGTGTGTGTGTGTGGGTGATGTGTGTGTGTGTGTGTTGTGTGATGTGTGTGTGTGATTATGTGTGTGTGTGTGGTGATTGTGTGTGTGTGTGGTGTGGTGTGTTGTGTGTGTGTATGTGTGTGTGATGTGTGTGTGTGTGTGTGGTGTGGTGATTGTGTGTGCATGGTGTGGTGATTGTGTCTGTGTGGTGTGGTGATTGTGTGTGTGTGTGTGTGTTTGTGATTGTGTGTGTGTGTGTGGTGTGTGTGATGTGTGTGATTGTGTGTGTGTGTGGTGATTGTGTGTGTGTGTGGTGATTGTGTGTGTGTGTGTGGTGATTGTGTGTGTGTGTGGTGATTGTGTGTGTGTGTGTGTGGTTGTGTGTATGTGTGTGGTGTGTGTGTGTGTGTGTGTGTGGTGATTGTGTATGTGTGTGGTGATTGTGTGTGTATGTGTGGTGATTGTGTGTGTATGTGTGTGATTGTGTGTGTATGTGTGGTGATTGTGTGTGTGTGTGTGTGATGTGTGTATGTGTGGTGATTGTGTGTGTATGTGTGGTGATTGTGTGTGTGTGTGTGGTGATTGTGTGTGTATGTGTGGTGATTGTGTGTGTGTGTGGTGATTGTGTGTGTATGTGTGGTGATTGTGTGTATGTGTGGTGATTGTTGTGTATGTGTGGTGATTGTGTGTGTGTGTGATTGTGATTGTGTGTGTGTATGTGTGGTGATTGTGTGTGTGTGTGTATTGTGTGTGTATGTGTGTGTGTGTATTGTGTGTGTGTGTGTGATTGTGTGTGTGTGTGTGGTGATTGTGTGTGTATGTGTGGTGATTGTGTGTGTGTGTGGTGTTGTGTGTGTGTGGTGATTGTGTGTGTATGTGTGGTGATTGTGTGTGTTGTGTGGTGATTGTGTGTGTGTGTGCTGTGTGTGTGTGTCTATGTGTGGTGATTGTGTGTGTATGTGTGGTGATTATGTGTGTATGTGTGGTGATTGTGTGTGGTGTGTGTGTGATTGTGTATGTGTGGTGATTGTGTGTGTGTGTGTGGTGATTGTGTGTGTATGGTGTGGTGATTGTGTGTATGTGTGGTGATTGTGTGTGTATGTGTGGTGATTGTGTGTGTATGTGTGGTGTGGTGATGTGTGTGTGTGGTGTGTGATTGTGTGTGTGTGTGTGGTGTGTGTGTGTGTGTGTGGTGATTGTGTGTGTGTGTGGTGATTGTGTGTGTGTGTGTGGTGATTGTGTGATTGTGTGTGATGTGTGGTGATTGTGTGTGTATGTGTGGTGATTGTGTGTGTATGTGTGGTGATTGTGTGTGTGTGTGGTGATTGTGTGTGTGTGTGGTGATTGTGTGTGTATGTGTGGTGATTGTGTGTATGTGTGGTGATTGTGTGTATGTGTGGTGATTGTGTGTATGTGTGGTGATTGTGTGTGTGTGTGATTGTGTGTGTGTGTGTGTGTGTGTGTGTGTGTGATTGTGTGTATGTGTGGTGATTGTGTGTGTATGTGTGGTGATTGTGTGTGTGTGTGGTGATTGTGTGTTGTATGTGTGGTGATTGTGTGTGTGTGGTGTGGTGATTGTGTGTGTATGTGGTGATTGTGTGTGTATGTGTGTGATTGTGTGTGTATGTGTGGTGATTGTGTGTGTGTGTGTGGTGATTGTGTGTATGTGTGGTGATTGTGTGTGTGTATGTGGTGATTGTGTGTGTATTGTGGTGTGGTGATTGTGTGTGTATGTGTGGTGATTGTGTGTGTGTGTGTGGTGATTGTGTGTATGTGTGGTGATTGTGTGTATGTGTGGTGATTGTGTGTGTATGTGTGGTGATTGTGTGTGGTGAGTGTGTGTGTGTGTGGTGATGATTGTGTGTGCGGTGTGGTGTGGCTCATGTGTCTGTATTACTAGTGGAGGAGGGTGCTGCTGTATAACCCAAGGAATGCAGCAACGGTGTTTGTCACGAGAGCTCTGTCATTTCTTGTTTTAATCTTTGGGTTTTGTTGTTCTTTGTTTCTTTTTGGCTTGGGAAACAACCTTCTTACCTTATTCTTTGAGGAAAACGTTGACTTTGCTTGAGCGATGAATGCCTTTTGTTAGTGTTTGTGGCAGGACAGCTCAAGTTCTGCCATTGACGTTCGCTTTGGGATTGCTTACATGGAGTTGGCCTTTAATTGTTTGTGGCAGGACAGCTCAAGTTCTGCCATTGACGTTCGCTTTGGGATTGCTTGCATGGAGTTGGCCTTTAATTGTTTGTGGCAGGACAGCTCAAGTTCTGCCATTGACGTTCGCTTTGGGATTGCTTACATGGAGTTGGCCTTTAATTGTTTGTGGCAGGACAGCTCAAGTTCTGCCATTGACGTTCGCTTTGGGATTGCTTACATGGAGTTGGCCTTTAATTGTTTGTGGCAGGACAGCTCAAGTTCTGCCATTGACGTTGGCTTTGGGATTGCTTACATGGAGTTGGCCTTTAATTGTTTGTGGCAGGACAGCTCAAGTTCTGCCATTGACGTTGGCTTTGGGATTGCTTACATGGAGTTGGCCTTTAATTGTTTGTGGCAGGACAGCTCAAGTTCTGCCATTGACGTTCGCTTTGGGATTGCTTGCATGGAGTTGGCCTTTAATCGTTTGGCTGAGATGACTGCTTTGTTTGTCACAGTTTGTTTGTTAATAATAGAATTGGGTTGATTTTTTCTTTTACTTATTGCTAAGCCATATATAATCTGTTTTTAAAAAAAGTTGTTTTAATTTATTGAATTTGTGTGTGTGTGTGTGTGTGTTTTAAATGTTAGTTGATAGTTCTTGGCTGGTTTCATCAATTGTTACACATATTAAATGATCCAGAGACTAATATACTTTTTTTCTAAAATAATTTGTAGAGCTTTAGATTTACTTGTTGAACAATAAACATATAGCTTCATTTATAAATTGATTTATAAACCATTGCAATTTTGTTTTTATTTGTTTGCAAACAGATTTTTTTTTTTTTTTACTGTTGATGCATTCGTTTATTTCTTAAATTAAGACTCATTTATTGAATTGTAAACTTGTATCTTCATGTCTTGATCAATCATTAATAGATTCATATTTGTTGACATTATTTTCACTCATGATAACAGATCTGATTCTAGGTTGCGGGATTGGTACAATCCCCCCAAAATCTGTTCCTTCCCGTCATAATCGGGTCTAAGCGCCAGCCGCCGCCTGCATATATGCAGAACTGCCCGCATTTTTTACCGATCGCTGCGGGAATTCCTTTGTCGTCTGCTAAATCCGTCGTCTGCACAAACCGAAAGCATCGAGCAGGAATGAATGATTTCTCGACATTTCATTGGTTCCTTTACAATGTTAGTGTAAATCAACCAATCGCGTTCATCTCGTTTTACCGACAAGAAGTTGCGAGAGTCCTACCCACCATGTTGAATTTTCTTCAAAATGAAGCGGACAACGATGCTCTTCGACTTTGATTTTTGTGGCGGCAAAGTAAAAAAAAAAAGAAATCCTCTGCCAAACGAGTGTGCAGAAGATGTTGCAGAAACAGCTACTGCATCAACAGTCTCGGAGAAGCAGCCCAAAAATAATAATAATAATAATAAAGAAAAGCTTATATAGCGCGCATTCCAGGCTAGCTGCTCATGGCGCTTTACAAAAAATACATTTAACCAAATCACATCAATACCCATGCTCAAGCACACACACTGACGAACACAGCATATCACTTACATGCACACATACATACATACATACGTACGTGCGTGCGTACATACATACATACATACACAAACACACAAACACACACATACATACACACTTATGCCTACACACGCACGAGCACACGCACACACATGCATGAACAGAAATATGCACAAGCACAGATAACGGCACTAGTGTGAGGGAACACTGGTTCCAAGACCAGTGGCTGAAGAAGTGGCCATGGCTAGCGAAGATTGAATCGGCCGCCTCCCCCCCCCCCATCCCCTCGTATCCATTGGACCTGCCCCCCTTTTTTCATTCTTAGGGGGGGAACGCCCCCACTTTTTCAAAATCCTAGAATCAGCTCTGTTATAATAGGTGTTAATGTTTACACACATGTGTCACTGACACTCAAATCTCCCATCTGACGCATTGGATTTCAGGCCAGTGTGTCACACAGATGTGTCACTGATGCTCCAACCTCCCATCTGACACATTGGATGTCAGGCCAGTGTGTCACACAGATGTGTCACTGACGCTCCAACCTCCCATCTGACACAGTGGATTTCAGGCCAGTGTGTCACACAGATGTGTCACTAATGCTCCAACCTCCCATCTGACAGTGGATGTCAGGCCAGTGTGTCACAGATGTGTCACTGACACTCCAATCTCTCATATGACACAGTTGATTTCAGACCAGTGTGTCACACAGATGTGTCACTGACACTCCAATCTCCCATATGACTGGATTTCAGACCAGTGTGTCACAGATGTGTCACTGACACTCCATTCTCCCATCTGACGCAGTGGATTTCAGGCCAGTGTGTCACACAGATGTGTCACTGACGCTCCCATCTGACATCTGATTTCAGGATTTCAGTGTGTCACACAGATGTGTCACTGATGCTCCCATCTGACAGTGGATTTCAGACCAGTGTGTCACACAGATGTGTCACTGACGCTCCCATCTGACACCGTGAATTTCAGTGTGTCACACATATGTGCCACTCCAACCTCCCATCTGACTGGATTTCAGGCCAGTGTGTCACACAGATGTGTCACTGATGCTCCAACCTCCCATCTGACACAGTGGATTTCAGGCCAGTGTGTCACACAGATGTGTCACAGACGCTCCAATCTCCCATCTGACACCATGGATTTCAGTGTGTCACACAGATGTGTCACTGACACTCCAATATCCCATCTGACACAGTGGATGTCAGGCCAGTGTGTCACAAAGTGTAGCATATTTTCACCTGATACAAAAACGAAAGGAGAATGGACCAATAAGTCAGAAAAGTAGTAGATGATAGTAAGAAAAGGAACATTTGCCCACTCCTTTTGCTGTCTAAGATACCCAAACTTGTGCAACAAAACTAACTCAGTATTTTTAGTATTTGTATGTGTCTTTCATTTGGATAGTACTATTATTATTGCTAATGCTGTATTTGGAGGGGAAAAACATCCCTTGTGTGTGACATTGAGGTTTTTATTGAACCTTGTCTTTTTTCTTTAAAATAACATTAAAAAAAAGAATGATAACCTGTCATAGAATTAGTGGACTAACAGTTTTCAACGTCCAACCCGTGTTGAAAGTTTGATTATTCAATGTATCTATTTATTATGGTATTTAACCTCAGTAATGTAGTATATGTGTGTGTTTGTATGCGTGTGTGTGTATGAATATGTGCATATGTATGTGTTTGTATGTGTATGTGTTGTGTTATTTTTGTAGATTAAAAGAAAGTTGCTAGTACAGAACTTCCTGAAGATGGGGGAACTACTTGTACTAAAAGACCCCCGGTATTCCCACGGGGAGAGACGCGAGGAGGGAGTAGGGTGGTCCAGCTCCCCTTATGGAGGCACAAGGCATCCACCCACTGCCCCAGATACGATCAATATCACTATTTCCTTATTGTTGATGAACGTTGATGTTTTATTTCAGGTCAGCTGATAGACATTCATCCTCACTTACAGGGCCGGACTTCAAACCCAAAGATCTGACACGATTAATATCACTATTTCCATACACTAGTTGATTAAGGTTGATGTTTCATTATAGTTAATGTTGATGGTTTTTGTATTTTTCTTCAACCCCAAAGATCTGAAATGATCAATATGACTATTTGCACATAGTTGATGTTTCATTCTCTGTACCTCAGGCCGATTGATGGACATTCGCCCCCCCTGGCAAGGGCCGGACTTCAAACCCAAAGATCTGACGCAGTCTTCAAGGGCCTTAACTCACGGCTCTAACCCCAATGACCCCCTGCGACCCAAGTCAGACATGGTCAGCTGGTGTCCATACATTGTCTGTTGTCTGTTTGTTCATACATTGTCTGTTGTCTGTTTGTTCACACATTGTCTGTTGTCTGTTTGTCCATACATTGTCTGTTGTCTGTTTGTTCACACATTGTCTGTTGTCTGTTTGTCCATACATTGTCTGTTGTCTGTTTGTTCACACATTGTCTGTTGTCTGTTTGTCCATACATTGTCTGTTGTCTGTTTGTTCATACATTGTCTGTTGTCTGTTTGTTCATACATTGTCTGTTGTCTGTTTGTTCATACATTGTCTGTTGTCTGTTTGTCCATACATTGTCTGTTGTCTGTTTGTCCATACATTGTCTGTTGTGTTTGTCCATACATTGTCTGTTATCGTCTGTTTGTCCATACATTGTCTGTTGTCGTCTGTCCATGCATTGTCTGTTGTTGTCTGTTTGTCCATACATTGTCTGTTGTCTGTTTGTTCATACATTGTCTGTTGTCTGTTTGTTCATACATTGTCTGTTGTCTGTTTGTTCACACATTGTCTGTTGTCTGTTTGTTCATACATTGTCTGTTGTCTGTTTGTTCATACATTGTCTGTTGTCTGTTTGTTCATACATTGTCTGTTGTCTGTTTGTTCATACATTGTCTGTTGTCTGTTTGTTCATACATTGTCTGTTGTCTGTTTGTTCATACATTGTCTGTTGTCTGTTTGTCCATACATTGTCTGTTGTCTGTTTGTTCATACATTGTCTGTTGTCTGTTTGTTCATACATTGTCTGTTGTCTGTTTGTTCACACATTGTCTGTTGTCTGTTTGTTCATACATTGTCTGTTGTCTGTTTGTTCATACATTGTCTGTTGTCTGTTTGTCCACACATTGTCTGTTGTCTGTTTGTTCACACATTGTCTGTTGTCTGTTTGTTCATATGTTGTCTGTTTGTTCACACATTGTCTGTTGTCTGTTTGTTCACACATTGTCTGTTGTCTGTTTGTCCATACATTGTTGTCTGTTTGTCCATACATTGTCTGTTGTCTGTTTGTCCATACATTGTCTGTTATCGTCTGTTTGTCCATACATTGTCTGTTGTCGTCTGTCCATGCATTGTCTGTTGTTGTCTGTTTGTCCATACATTGTCTGTTTGTCCATACATTGTTGTCTGTTTGTCCATACATTGTCTGTTGTTGTCTGTTTGTCCATACATTGTCTGTTGTCATCTGTTCGTCCATACATTGTCTGTTGTCGTCTGTCCATGCATTGTCTGTTGTCTGTCCATACATTGTCGTCTGTTGTGTTGTCTGTTTGTCCATACATTGTCTGTTGTCGTCTGTTTGTCCATACATTGTCTGTTTGTCCATACATTGTCTGTTGTCTGTTGTGTTGTCGTCGGTCTGTCCATACATTGTCTGTTGTCTGTCTGTCCATACATTGTCTGTTTGTCCATACATTGTCTGTTGTCTGTTGTCATCTGTTTGTCCATACATTGTCTGTTGTCTGTTTGTCCATACATTGTCTGTTGTCATCTGTCTGTCCATACATTGTCTGTTGTTGGTTGTCTGTTTGTCCATACATTGTCTGTTGTCTGTTTGTCCATACATTGTCTGTTGTCTGTTTGTCCATACATTGTCTGTTGTGTTGTCTGTCCATACATTGTCTGTTGTCTGTTGTGTTGTCGTCTGTTTGTCCATACATTGTCTGTTGTCTGTTTGTCCATACATTGTCTGTTGTCTGTTTGTCCATACATTGTCTGTTGTCTGTTTGTCCATACATTGTCTGTTGTCTGTTTGTCCATGCATTGTCTGTTTGTCCATACATTGTCTGTTGTCTGTTTGTCCATACACTGTTGTCGTCTGTCTGTCCATACATTGTTGTCTGTTTGTCCATACATTGTCTGTTGTGTTGTCGTCTGTCCATACATTGTCTGTTGTCTGTTCATACATTGTCTGTTGTCGTTTGTTTGTCCATACATTTTCTGTTGTCGTCTGTCTGTCCATACATTGTCTGTTGTCTGTTTGTCCATACATTGTCTGTTGTGTTGTCGTCTGTCCATACATTGTCTGTTGTCTGTTTGTTCATACATTGTCTGTTGTCGTTTGTTTGTCCATACATTTTCTGTTGTCTGTTTGTCCATACATTGTCTGTTATGTTGTCGTCTGTTTGTCCATACATTGTCTGTTGTCTGTTTGTTCATACATTGTCTGTGGTCTGTTGTCGTCTGTCCATACATTGTCTGTTGTCTGTTTGTTCATACATTGTCTGTTGTTGGCTGTCTTTTCTTTAGGTCAAAGTTTAGGGTGTTTTATTTGATGATAAATCAGCGATTGAAAAAAAATGTTAACAACTCTGTTGTTTGATAATGATGACGTTACACTTACTAGGCGATGCTTAATAAATGTGTATGATAAAGACCTAACACGAGGCTGCTGTCATGATGATAATGGTGGTGATGATGGTGATGATGATGACGATGATGACGTTACACTTACTAGGCGATGCTTAATAAATGTGTATGATAAAGACCTAACACGAGGCTGCTGTCATGATGATAATGGTGATGGTGATGATGATGATGATGATGATGATGATGATGACGTTACACTTACTAGGCGATGCTTAATAAATGTGTATGATAAAGACCTAACACGAGGCTGCTGTCATGATGATGATGGTGATGATGATGGTGGTGATGATGATGGTGGTGATGATGATGATGATGATGACGATGATGACGTTACACTTACTAGGCGATGCTTAATAAATGTGTTTGATAAAGACCTAACACGAGGCTGCTGTCATGATGATGATGGTGATGATGATGATGATGATGATGATGATGATGACATTACACTTACTAGGCGATGCTTAATAAATGTGTTTGATAAAGACCTAACACGAGGCTGCTGTCATGATGATGATGGTGGTGATGATGGTGATGATGATGATGATGATGACGATGATGACGTTACACTTACTAGGCGATGCTTAATAAATGTGTTTGATAAAGACCTAACACGAGGCTGCTGTCATGATGATAATGGTGGTGATGATGGTGATGATGATGACGATGATGATGATGATGATGATGATGATGACATATTTGCCAGGTGATGCACAACAAATAGGGCATTTTAAAGACTCAACATGATGAAGCCATGATGATGACAGTGATGATGATGATGATGATGATGACAGTGATGATGATGGTGATGGTGATGTCAATGATGATGATATATATTTTTTTCAAGTGACGCACAACAAATGGGGTATCTTAAAGACCCAACATGAGCAGCGATCATAACAATTATAATGATGATGATGATGGTGATGACCATGATGATGATGATGATGATGATGATCATTCAGATGATGCACAACAAATGGGGTATCTTAAAGACCCAACATGAGCAGCGATCATAACAATTATAATGATGATGATGATGGTGATGACCATGATGATGATGATCATTCAGGTGATGCACAATAAATGGGGCATTTTAAAGACCCAACATGAGGCAGCGATCATGACAATGATTATGATGATGATGGTGATGATGATGATGATCGTTCAGGTGATGCACAATAAATGGGGCATTTTAAAGACCTAGCATGAGGAAGCTGTCATTATGATGATGATGATGGTGATGATGATGATGATCGTTCAGGTGATGCACAATAAATGGGGCATTTTAAAGACCCAGCATGAGGAAGCTGTCATTATGATGATGATGATGGTGATGATGATGATGATGATGGTGATGATGATGATGATCGTTCAGGTGATGCACAATAAATGGGGCATTTTAAAGACCCAGCACGAGGAAGCTGTCATTATGATGATGATGATGGTGATGATGATGATGATCATTCAGGTGATGCACAATAAATGGGGCATTTTAAAGACCCAGCACGAGGAAGCTGTCATTATGATGGTGATGATGATGATGATGATGATCGTTCAGATGATGCACAATAAATGGGGCATTTTAAAGACCCAACATAAGGCAGCGATCATGACAATGATTATGATGATGATGGTGATGATGATGATGATCGTTCAGATGATGCACAATAAATGGGGCATTTTAATGACACAGCGCGATGAAGCTGTCATGATGATGATGGTGATGATGATGATGACAGTGTTGATTCTAGAGCGCGGTCTTGCATGATTCCCGCATTTATTCCCCCTAGGACGCATAAAATCGCGAACAGTGCGGCCCAACTCATGCAAAAAAACAAAAACGAACGCACTTTTACTTAATGAGTGCGTAGTCGCAGCTGCTGTGTCTATAGCCTTCTCAATATTGAGTTGAACTGAGCATTCTTTCTGTCAACGTTTCTGATTGGCCGATGACCCTGGCTTTGTTCAATCACACAAGTTTTCATTCAGGAGCACAACTTTCCAGTCCGCCATTTTTGTTTTGGTGCACACTAGGCCTATCGAGTTCAATGCTACAGTCAGCGATTCTCGTTCTGTTGTAGGGCCTCTAAGGCGCAGTGAGCTAAGAAAACAAAGCAAACTTGTTTTATTTCGTGTTTCGTGGCCTATCAACGAAGGATGTTTGTGCAACTAAGAATACACGCAATGGGTCAGGAAGTGAAACGGAACTCACGATGCCGATGTCAACCAGATCCGAGATTGGAACTTCTTGAAATTGCCTTGCCCAACTAAC
>CM065690.1:60530850-60535850 GCA_017654935.2 Phymorhynchus buccinoides | reverse complement strand
TTCTGTGCCTGTTAAGGACATATCTGGCTGCTCTGCGCTGCACCTTCTCGAGGTCCGAGGTCAGCCTGTCAGTGTGTAGGTCCCAGACTGAGCTTGCATATTCTGTGATGGGTCTGACCATGGCCTTGTATGCAAGCTCCTTGGTAGCAGAGGAGCACACCTTCATATTCTGTGATGGGTCTGACCATGGCCTTGTATGCAAGCTCCTTGGTAGCAGAGGAGCACACCTTCATATTCTGTGATGGGTCTGACCATGGCCTTGTATGCAAGCTCCTTGGTAGCAGAGGAGCACACCTTCATATTCTGTGATGGGTCTGACCATGGCCTTGTATGCAAGCTCCTTGGTAGCAGAGGAGCACACCTTCACATTCTGTGATGGGTCTGACCATGGCCTTGTATGCAAGCTCCTTGGTAGCAGAGGAGCACACCTTCAGGTTCTTCCTTAGGAAGCCGAGAGCCCTTTGGCTTTGGCGCAGGTGGTTGCGATGTGGGCTCCCAATGGCCCAGGAGAGGTCGGTTTGCAGGGAGACCTCAAGGTACTTCGCAGAGGACTCTCTTTCGAGGGTGTGGCCATGCAGACTGTACAGCTGCCAACGCCTGACATCAACCAACACTGGGTCGGTCCACACGCCTTGCCTGTCTACCCCTTACCTCCCTCTCACTGCCATCCTGTGGAACAATCCCTGAACTGTACAAATACTAGCTGTACAACCAAGCGTTCCCCTGACAACCTGATACGTATTCCAATTAGCAATGGGCCCTCCAGTACAGCACAACGTAACGATTCCAACAGTCTACAACTGGCCCTCTTTAACGCAAGATCTGTTAGCGACCCACTGAAACGAGCAGAGATCCACTCTTTCATTACGGACAATGACTGTGATGTTTTCGTAATAACAGAATCCTGGCTTAAAAAACAAGGCGATGAAGCAAAGTGTGCTGACCTGACACCATCTGGCTACACACTCTCTTCCTTCCCCCGCCCTTCACGCGGTGGGGGGATTGCGCTCATCTCTAAGAACTCTCTGGCCAAGCATCTTTCTACCTCCACTGCCTTTCCCTTCCAACACCTCAGCTTTGAAGCAGTTCGCGTTACCCTGGCAACGTCGTCTTCTCCTGTCCACTTCATCTGCGTATACCGACCTCCACCAAGCCGCAAAAATAAACTGACAGACGCTATGTTTCTCAGTGAATTCCCTGACCTTTTAGAGTACTGTAATAACCTTTCTGGAAAGTGTATTATATTAGGAGACATTAATGTTCATTTTGATACTCAGCATAACCCTGTAACTACTAAGACGATTAATGCTTTGGATATGTTTCACTTTAGTCAATCTGTTGCCGAGCCAACTCATGAACGTGGCCACATTCTGGACTGGGTAATTTATAGACCAGATGATGATTTGCTACGCTCTACTCATGTCACTCAATCTCTTGCTTCTGACCATTTCTGTATTGTTTGTGAACTATGTTTGTCTGTCCCGTCTGACACCCCATCGTACAGACAGTCTCGTAATGTACGCGGCATGGACAGATCAGCATTTCAAGCAGAGTTGCGCGCGACTATCTGCCCTGAATCATGCCCCACGGTCAACAACCTTAACAGCGCTCTCACTCGCGTTATCGACACACACGCGCCGTTACGTCACCGCCAAGAGCGTGCCGATAGACTGGAGCCGTGGTACCCTTTAGTTAGCACTGAACTGAACTCGGCGAAGTCAGAAAAGCGTGTAGCTGAAAGAGCATGGCTTAAGACCCCCCTTACCGTTACGAAACAAATCTTCAACGCTGCGAAACGAAAAATAGCGAACATAGTGTTGACAGCAAGATCCTCCTTTTACACTGACCAAATAAACAATGCAGTGACCTCTAGTCGGCTGTTTTCTATCTGCAGCAAACTACTGGGGCGTGAAAAAAGCACCCCTCTCCCTACCACCCACCCTGTCAGTGACCTTCCTGATGTCTTTAACGACTACTTTGTTCAGAAAATCCAGCTGATCAGAAACGAACTTGATCAGGCTTCTTCCACACCTAGGCCTACCACCCTCTTAGACCAAATAGGAACAACATCCACGTTCTTGGAATTTCAGCCAGTTACTGCCTTTGAATTGAAGAAGATCATTCTAAAAGCTAAACCCACTTCCTGTCCTCTTGACCCTATACCGACGCCACTTTTCATAGAGTATCTTGATGAACTACTCCCTACTCTCACCCATATTGTCAACAACTCTCTAACATCTGGCTCCTTTCCATCTGTGTTCAAAACTGCCATTGTCAAACCACTTCTAAAGAAATCATCCCTTGACCCAAACACTCTCAAGAACTATAGGCCTATATCCAACCTCTCTTTCATATCAAAAATCATTGAGAAATTAGTTCTTCATCAACTCCTAGGCTATCTCAATGAACATCAACTCATCAGTTGTTCACAATCAGCGTACAGGCCATTTCACAGCACTGAAACGGCACTGTTGAAGGTAACTAATGACATTCTCTTAGCTCTCGACTCTGGTGACGCATCTATATTAACTCTTTTGGATCTTTCAGCTGCTTTTGATACTATTGACCACCATATACTCCTTAAGAGGCTTCAAATCACCTATGGAATATCAAGCACTGCTCTGTCATGGTTCTCGTCTTACCTTTCTGGTCGAACTCAGTCTGTCTCCATCAATGACTCATCTTCTGCAATGGTTGGCCTCACATGTGGGGTTCCTCAAGGCTCAGTACTTGGACCAGTCCTCTTCATCATGTACACTAAACCCCTGTCCGAGTTGATCACTTCTCATTCAGTTGATTCTCAGTCTTTTGCTGATGATACACAACTCCACAAGCCTGTATCCCCATCTACCATTCTTCCTTCTATATCTTCACTGGAATTCTGCATTCGCAACATCAAATCATGGATGCTACAAAACAAACTGAAGCTGAATGACGACAAAACGGAGGCCTTGTTCATCCACTCTCCATCTAGAAAACTTTCGTACCCAAAGCCTGATTCCATCTCTGTCTGTGACACTCAAATACCTTTTTCTCCTTCTGCTAGAAATCTTGGCTTCCACATCTCTCAAGATATGAGTGTTGACTCACAAGTTCAAACTATCTGTCGGTCAGCATACTGTGAGCTGCGTCGCATTGGTACGATTCGCCATCTCCTGTCTATAGATACTACTAAAATACTAGTCTGCGCTTTTGTTCTCTCTAAACTAGATTATTGTAATTCACTCTTGTATGGCTGCCCCCAACACCTCATTGACAAGCTTCAAAAAGTCCAGAACTCTGCTGCCAGACTTGTCCTCAAGGTCTCTAAGTATCATCATGTTCAACCACTCCTGATATCCCTTCATTGGCTTTCCATCAAAGCACGTATTGACTACAAAATTTCCACTCTATGTCATTCTTATTTCTCTGGAAATGCCCCTAGCTACATTTCTGACATGCTTTCTGTCTATGCTCCATCAAGGCAATTGCGGTCATCTTCAGATTCCAAAATTCTCTGTGTTCCTAGTACACGAACAAAAATGTTTGGTGAGCGCTCCTTTTCCTTTTCGGCCCCATCAGTTTGGAACTCCTTACCACGCGAAATCCGCCATATCCAGTCCTTGCAATGTTTCAAATCAGCTCTCAAGACCCACCTGTTCAAGCTACATCACAACCTTTAGGCCACATTACTTCTGGACTCTATTCTCACACACACACTCCCCTCCCCCCATATTAGTTTCACTGTGTGTTGACTGCAATGTCTACGTCAGCTTTGTTGCGAGAGAGAGAGAGAGAGAGAGAGAGAGAGAGAGAGAGAGAGAGAGAGAGAGAGAGTGTGTGTGTGTGTGTGTGTGTGATGCTTTGTTCAACTGATTGTATTTTGTATTGTGTTTTTTGGGTGGGGTGAGTGGTGGTGATGGTAACGGTGTGTGTGTGTGTGTGTGTGTGTGTGTGTGTGTGTGTGTGTGTGTGTGTCAATGACCTCTTGCTTCTGATGCTGGTCAAATCTCTCTTTTGACACTTCTTGATCTCTCTGCTGCCTTTGATACCATAGACCACTCCATTCTTCTGTCTCGTCTTGAACATACTTTTGGAATTAAGGGCCCTGCTCTTTCTTGGTTCCTCTTACCTTTCTGATCGTTTTCAATCAGTTCTGGTCAATGGTCGTCAGTCTGAACAGGTTAGGCTTTCTTGTGGAGTCCCCCAGGGGTCTGTGCTTGGTCCTGTCTTGTTTACTATGTATACGTCACCTCTTGCCAATGTCATCGATCAGCACAACATGAAACATCACTTCTATGCAGATGACTCACAACTCCAAAACAGTACAACCCCTGAAGATCTAGATTCCATTCTTACAGAAAGTAACAACTGCTATATTGATATTCAAAATTGGATGGTTCAAAATAAACTTCAATTAAATGGTGAAAAAACCGAAGCAATGCTTGTAGGGACAAAAAACAAACTAGCCTCTGTTTCCATAGAGTCAATCCAACTGGGTAACAATATCATTCCCCTCTCAGACTCAGTCAAAAACTTAGGTGTCACTTTGGACAATACTCTTTCCATGCAGAGTTTCCTGACTCAGACCTGTCAGTCCTGCTACTATCAAATTCGTTGCATTGGCTATATTCGTAAATACCTCTCAGATGAAGCCACAGCAAAGCTTGTTACTTCCCTCATCCTATCTCGTATTGACTACTGTAATGCTCTCCTTTCTGGCCTATCAGTCTCTTCTCTATCTTGTCTCCAGCGTATTCAAAACACAGCTGCTCGTCTTGTCCTTAGGAAGAAAAAGTTCGATCATGTTAGCCCTCTTCTGCGTTCTTTGCACTGGCTTCCTGTCGCAGACAGAATTGAGTATAAATTAAACACACTTTGCTATAAATCTATTCATAAAGCTGCTCCATCTTACCTCTGTGACAATATTTCCATCTATACGCCAGCTCGCACTTTACGTTCAGTTTCTGACCCTCTTTCTCTCCAGATCCCTAGGTATAAGCTTTCAACTGTTGGTCGGC
>CM065690.1:60500850-60525850 GCA_017654935.2 Phymorhynchus buccinoides | reverse complement strand
ATCATTTGAAGCTGGTATGAAGCAGTGGATGAACTGCTGTTCACAGATATATCATTTGAAGCTGGTATGAAGCAGTGGATGAACTGTTGTTCACTGATGTATCATTTGAAGCTGGTATGAAGCAGTGGATGAACTGTTGTTCACTGATGTATCATTTGAAGCTGGTATGAAGCAGTGGATGAACTGTTGTCATGAATGCAGACCTGCCTACTGCTACGATTTGGCCGTAGCAGCTACGAAAAATAAAGCTTTGCTACGGAGCTACGGCAACCTTAACGTTGCTACGGAAAAAACAAATTGCCGCCGCATTTTATTTTTGCTTATGTCGTTCCCGGTTTTGTCGGTTTCTAAGAGCAGACGCCGTGTCACGCGCGATAACCTAGTCACTTCCGTTTTTATCAAAGTGACTGCGCATGCGTTCTTATTATTTTCTCTCAAAAAAAATGGTGGACTCCAGCAGCAGTAGCGATTTGGGAGATGTTTCAAACGAAGAAAAACGAACGCAAACCAGAAAACGAAAATCATCTGGCACACCATCTTGCTCTAAGAAAAAACATCGGTCTGCCGCACAAGTTTTTAAAATAGCTTACATGGAGGAGTGGCCTTGCATCGTCAGAAGTTGACTCGGTGCGAACCATACTCGCTGCAGTGCAACCTCTGCCATGCGGACTTCTCTGTGAATCATGGCGGTAGAGACGATTGCCGTCAACACGTTCAATCGGCGAAACATATTAAGCAGTGCGTTTCGGCTCAGGAAGAGAACAAATCGATTGCCGTTGTTTGTGGATGCTACGGAAACATTTGCCATGCTACTGAAAATTGATGGCTGGGCTACTGATTGGGAAAATTCCAAGTAGGCAGGTCTGTGGATGGCTTGTTGCCATACTCTGTTTTCTTGTGATTTTTTCACATCAGTTTCTGTTGGATGCGGTGTTATTAGGGGTGATAGTGTATGTATGAAGGGAGTACAGTGGTATGACTTGCCATTGTGTTATTCTTTCATGTTGGATGCGTTGTTATTTGGGGTGATAGTGTATGTATGAAGGGAGTACAGTGGTATGACTTGCCATTGTGTTATTCTTTCATGTTGGATGCGTTGTTATTTGGGGTGATAGTGTATGTATGAATGGAGTACAGTGGTATGACTTGCCATTGTGTTATTCTTTCATGTTGGATGCGTTGTTATTTGGGGTGATAGTGTATGTATGAAGGGAGTACAGTGGTATGACTTGCCATTGTGTTATTCTTTCATGTTGGATGCAGCGTTATTTGGGGTGATAGTGTATGTACGAAGGGAGTACAGTGGTATGACTTGCCATTGTGTTATTCTTTCATGTTGGATGCAGCGTTATTTGGGGTGATAGTGTATGTACGAAGGGAGTACAGTGGTATGACTTGCCATTGTGTTATTCTTTCATGTTGGATGCAGCATGGATGCATCATGCTGCCGTTATGCGCCTAACTAACAAATAGTTAGGCCCAGCATGTCCGACTTCGGCTGAAGAAATATTTGCAAGAATTTATAGAATAATAATAATAATAGTACATTTATGTAGCGCTTTACCTCAGATGAGCCCAAAGCGCTTTACAATCAATTATTCATCAACAAATAGACAACAAAAACAGCATTCAAGAATGACACCAACCAGCAACAACACATATACAAAGCATCTCTCTCTCTCTCTCTCTCTCTCTCTCTCTCTCTCTCTCTCTCTCTCTCTCTCTCTCTCTCTCTCTCTCTCTCTCTCTCTCTCTCTCTCACACACACACACACACACACACACACACACACACAAACATTTATCGACACCGACTCGTTCATCCCCCATTCAGTAAGCCACAGCAACCGAGCCGCACGGACTGACCACATACACCAACACACATACACAAACACCCTCGCACACAACGTACCCGCGCAGACAGACACACACACGCCAACGAACACACACACACACACATGCGTGCACACACCACCCACAAAACCAAAACACACACAAGCACACATGTATGCACACATGCATGCTCACACACACACACACAACACACACACACACACACTCTCACACACACACACCACAAAGCACAGCACTAACCTCTTATTCAATCTTCCCTCATGTGCACACAATGATAGACAACTGATCACATATTTAGGGTGCAGCTGGAAAAAGATGGGCTTTAAGAGAGGTTTTGAATGAGGAAAAGGCAGGAGAATGGACCAGTAAGATAGAAAGATAGCAGATGACTGTAAGCAAAGAGAAAAGGCAGAGTCAAGGAGAGTGACAGATTAGAGGAAGTTACAAGCACGTATTTGTATGAAAAAACCAACCTGGTATCCCCATGGAGAGAGACTCGTGGAGTGGATGGGGTCGTCCAGCTCCCCGTATGGAGGCACAAGGCATCCACCCACTGCCCCACCTGTAGTTTATGAGTATGAAGGGAGTACACTGATATGACTTGCCATTGTGTTGCAGTTACTGTTGGATGCAGTTCTATTTGGGGTGATTCCTGTAGTGTATGAGTATGAAGGGAGTACACTGATATGACTTGCCATTGTGTTACAGTTACTGTTGGTTGCAGTGTTATTTGGGGTGATTCTCGTAGTGTATGAGTATGAAGGGAGTACACTGATATGACTTGCCATTGTGTTACAGTTACTGTTGGATGCAGTTCTATTTGGGGTGATTCCTGTAGTGTATGAGTATGAAGGGAGTACACTGATATGACTTGCCATTGTGTTACAGTTACTGTTGGATGCAGTGTTATTTGGGGTGATAGTGTATAAGTATGAAGGGAGTACACTGATATGACTTGCCATTGTGTTACAGTTACTGTTGGATGCAGTGTTATTTGGGGTGATTCTCGTAGTGTATGAGTATGAAGGGAGTACACTGATATGACTTGCCATTGTGTTACAGTTACTGTTGGCTGCAATGTTATTTGGGGTGATTGTGTATAAGTATGAAGGGAGTACACTGATATGACTTGCCATTGTGTTACAGTTACTGTTGGATACAGTTCTATTTGGGGTGATTCCCGTAGTGTATGAGTATGAAGGGAGTACACTGATATGACTTGCCATTGTGTTACAGTTACTGTTGGATGCAGTTCTATTTGGGGTGATTCCCGTAGTGTATGAGTACGAAGGCACGGTGGCTCAGTCACTGGTGGAACAGGTGGAGACTTTGCTGCAGGGCAGACACGCTCAGTGAGTCGTCCGCCTGTCTGTCTGTTTGTCTGTCTGTTTGTCTGTCCGTCTGTCTGTCTGTCCCTCTCTGCCTGTCAGTGTGAATGCTGTCTGTATGTACTTTTTATAATTCCTATCTGTATTTGTACTGAAGGCCTTCTGAAGCTTTGTATATTGTAACTGGTCATGTGACCTATACACTAAATCTTTTTAGTCTTGAATCTCTGTCTCTCTTGCTCCCTCTCTCCCTCTCTGTCTCCCCCTCTCTCCCTCTGTCTCCCCCTCTCTCCCTCTCTGTCTCCCCCTCTCTCCCTCTCTGTGTTTCAGCTTCTGTCTCATTTTAGATTTAGCAATCAAAGCTGTAACAAAGGTGTGCGTCTTTCTTCTGGCATCAAAGCTGTAACAAAGGTGTGCGTCTTTCTTCTGGCTCCAGGAGTGTGGGACTATTTTGTCACGCGGAAGAACCCGGTCAGCTGTGCTTGGCACACGGGTGCACGGTAACCTTGGAGACGTTGGAGCGTGAAGATGTGCGGCAGTTCTTTGAGGCGCTGTCCAATCACATCCTGCCACACGACATGGGGGGACAGTTCGACATTTTCCTGCCTCTCGCTGCTTCTGGTGTGTGTGTGTCTGTGTGTGTTCGCGTTGTATTGCGTTTGTGTTTGAATGCGCTTTGAATGCTAACGTGTGTGTGCGCTTTGATTTGATTTCTATCAAGATTCAGCGCCGTATAAATACTGTATGTTGTTGTTGTTGTGTCTGTCTGTGTGTGTGTGTGTCTGTCTGTGTGTGTGTCTGTCTGTGTGTGTGTGTGTCCAATCACATCCTGCCACACGACATGGGGGGACAGTTCAACATTTTCCTGCCTCTCGCTGCTTCTGGTGTGTCTGTCTGTCTGTGTCTCTGTGTGTGTGTGTCTGTGTGTGTGTGTGTCTGTCTGTCTGTGTCTGTCTGTGTCTGTGTGTGTGTGTGTATCTGTCTGTCTGTGTGTGTGTGTGTCTGTCTGTGTGTCTGTCTGTCTGTGTGTGTGTCTGTCTGTCTGTCTGTCTCTGTCTGTCTGTCTGTGTGTGTGTGTCTGTGTCTGTCTGTGTGTCTGTCTGTCTGTGTGTGTTTGTGTGTGTGTGTCCCTGTGGAAGGGGAGGAGTGTGTGGTGTCCCTGGTATGTGTGTGTCAATTGTTTGTTTGCCCATAATTGTTTTTTATTTTGTCCCTGCTTATGGAAGGGGAGGAGTGTGTGTCTGTGTCCCTGCTTATGGAAGGGGAGGAGTGTGTGTCTGTGTCCCTGCTTATGGAAGGGGAGGAGTGTGTGTCTGTGTCCCTGCTTATGGAAGGGGAGTAGTGTGTGTCTGTGTCCCTGCTTATGGAAGGGGAGGAGTGTGTGTCTGTGTCCCTGCTTATGGAAGGGGAGGGAGTGTGTGTCTGTGTCCCTGCTTATGGAAGGGGAGGAGTGTGTGTCTGTGTCCCTGCTTATGGAAGGGGAGGAGTGTGTGTCTGTGTCCCTGCTTATGGAAGGGGAGGAGTGTGTGTCTGTGTCCCTGCTTATGGAAGGGGAGGAGTGTGTGTCTGTGTCCCTGCTTATGGAAGGGGAGTGTGTGTCTGTGTCCCTGCTTAGTGTGTGTCTGTGTCCCTGCTTATGGAAGGGGAGGAAGTGTGTGTCTGTGTGTGTCTGTGTCCCTGCTTATGGAAGGGGAGGAGTGTGTGTCTGTGTCCCTGCTTATGGAAGGGGAGGAGTGTGTGTCTGTGTCCCTGCTTATGGAAGGGGAGGAGTGTGTGTCTGTGTCCCTGCTTATGGAAGGGGAGGAGTGTGTGTCTGTGTCCCTGCTTATGGAAGGGGAGAAGTGTGTGTCTGTGTCCCTGCTTATGGAAGGGAAGAAGTGTGTGTCTGTGTCCCTGCTTATGGAAGGGGAGGAGTGTGTGTCTGTGTCCCTGCTTATGGAAGGGGAGGAGTGTGTGTCTGTGTCCCTGCTTATGGAAGGGGAGAAGTGTGTGTCTGTGTCCCTGCTTATGGAAGGGAAGAAGTGTGTGTCTGTGTCCCTGCTTATGGAAGGGGAGAAGTGTGTGTCTGTGTCCCTGCTTATGGAAGGGGAGAAGTGTGTGTCTGTGTCCCTGCTTATGGAAGGGGAGGAGTGTGTGTCTGTGTCCCTGCTTATGGAAGGGGAGAAGTGTGTGTCTGTGTCCCTGCTTATGGAAGGGAAGAAGTGTGTGTCTGTGTCCCTGCTTATGGAAGGGAAGAAGTGTGTGTCTGTGTCCCTGCTTATGGAAGGGGAGGAAGTGTGTGTCTGTGTCCCTGCTTATGGAAGGGGAGGAGTGTGTGTCTGTGTCCCTGCTTATGGAAGGGGAGAAGTGTGTGTCTGTGTCCCTGCTTATGGAAGGGAAGAAGTGTGTGTCTGTGTCCCTGCTTATGGAAGGGGAGTGAGTGTGTGTCTGTGTCCCTGCTTATGGAAGGGGAGTGTGTGTGTCTGTGTCCCTGCTTATGGAAGGGGAGGAGTGTGTGTCTGTGTCCCTGCTTATGGAAGGGGAGGAAGTGTGTGTCTGTGTCCCTGCTTATGGAAGGGGAGGAGTGTGTGTCTGTGTCCCTGCTTATGGAAGGGGAGGTGTCCCTGTGTGTGTCTGTGTCCCTGCTTATGGAAGGGGAGAAGTGTGTGTCTGTGTCCCTGCTTATGGAAGGGGAGGAGTGTGTGTCTGTGTCCCTGCTTATGGAAGGGGAGGAGTGTGTGTCTGTGTCCCTGCTTATGGAAGGGGAGGAGTGTGTGTCTGTGTCCCTGCTTATGGAAGGGGAGAAGTGTGTGTCTGTGTCCCTGCTTATGGAAGGGGAGAAGTGTGTGTCTGTGTCCCTGCTTATGGAAGGGGAGGAGTGTGTGTCTGTGTCCCTGCTTATGGAAGGGGAGGAGTGTGTGTCTGTGTCCCTGCTTATGGAAGGGGAGGAGTGTGTGTCTGTGTCCCTGCTTATGGAAGGGGAGGAGTGTGTGTCTGTGTCCCTGCTTATGGAAGGGGAGGAGTGTGTGTCTGTGTCCCTGCTTATGGAAGGGAAGGAGTGTGTGTCTGTGTCCCTGCTTATGGAAGGGGAGGAGTGTGTGTCTGTGTCCCTGCTTATGGAAGGGGAGGAGTGTGTGTCTGTGTCCCTGCTTATGGAAGGGGAGGAGTGTGTGTCTGTGTCCCTGCTTATGGAAGGGGAGGAGTGTGTGTCTGTGTCCCTGCTTATGGAAGGGGAGGAGTGTGTGTCTGTGTCCCTGCTTATGGAAGGGGAGGAGTGTGTGTCTGTGTCCCTGCTTATGGAAGGGGAGGAGTGTGTGTCTGTGTCCCTGCTTATGGAAGGGGAGAAGTGTGTGTCTGTGTCCCTGCTTATGGAAGGGAAGAAGTGTGTGTCTGTGTCCCTGCTTATGGAAGGGGAGGAGTGTGTGTCTGTGTCCCTGCTTATGGAAGGGGAGGAGTGTGTGTCTGTGTCCCTGCTTATGGAAGGGGAGGAGTGTGTGTCTGTGTCCCTGCTTATGGAAGGGGAGGAGTGTGTGTCTGTGTCCCTGCTTATGGAAGGGGAGGAGTGTGTGTCTGTGTCCCTGCTTATGGAAGGGGAGGAGTGTGTGTCTGTGTCCCTGCTTATGGAAGGGGAGGAGTGTGTGTCTGTGTCCCTGCTTATGGAAGGGGAGGAGTGTGTGTCTGTGTCCCTGCTTATGGAAGGGGAGGAGTGTGTGTCTGTGTCCCTGCTTATGGAAGGGGAGGAGTGTGTGTCTGTGTCCCTGCTTATGGAAGGGGAGGAGTGTGTGTCTGTGTCCCTGCTTATGGAAGGGGAGGAGTGTGTGTCTGTGTCCCTGCTTATGGGGAGGAGTGTGTGTCAATAAGTGTGTGTCTGTGCACATGGAAGGGGAGGAGTGTGTGTGTCCCTGCTTATGGAAGGGGAGGAGTGTGTCCCTGCTTATGGAAGGGGAGTAGTGTGTGTCTGTGTCCCTGCTTAGAACGGTCCATAGTGTCATGGGGAGGAGTGTGTGTCTGTGTCCCTGCTTATGTAAGGGGAGGAGTGTGTACTGTGTCCCTGCTTATGGAAGGGGAGCCACAAGAAGATGTGTCACACATTGCTTATGGAAGGCATTGAAGTGTTATGTGTCCCTGCTTATGATATAGTGTGTCATGTGTCCATAGCAGTGTATTGTGTTATGGAAGGGATTGTATTACATGATATTAATGTTCTGTGTGACAAAGGAAGGCATGAGAATGTGTGGTCTGTGTCTCTGCATGGAATATGTTACGTAATGTTTGTGTTATGATGTGATATCTGTGTTGCAAGGGGACATAATAATTTTCTGTGTCTGTTACAGAGGAAGGCATGGAAATGTTGGTGGAGCTCATTAGGTGTGTGTGTCTGTGGGAAGAAGTGTGTGTCTTATCCCTGGAAAGGAGAAGGTGTGTCATGATGTGTCTGTGGCTTATGGAAGAGGAGTGTGTGTCTGTGTCCCTGAATATGGATGATGTAATCCCTGACAAATGGTCGTGTTTGTGTTATGTATGTGATAATTTTGTGCATTGCATAATAACTGGTGGAATTATGCCATAAGAAGATGTGTCACACATCATTGAAGTGTTATTGTTCTTTGATATAATTCATGACATAGCAGTGTAATGTCACATTGTATTACATGATAAATGTTCTGTCTGACAAAGGAAGGCATGGAATGATGGTGTAACTCAGCATAATATGTTACGTAATGTTTGTGTTATGATGTGATATAGGTTGCATAACATAATAATTTTCTTGCATGTTACAGAGCATGGATGTTGGTGGAGGTGTTGGTGTTATGATGTAATAAAGGTCGTATTGCATAATAACTGGTGTTCTGTCTGACACAGGAAGGCATGGAAATGTTGGTGGAGCTCATTATGTTAGGCGATGTTGGTGTTGTGATGTAATAAAGGTCGTATTGCATAATAACTGGTGTTCTGTCTGACACAGGAAGGCATGGAAATGATGGTGGAGCTCATTATGTTAGGCGATGTTGGTGTTATGATGTAATAAAGGTCGTGTTGCATAATAACTGTTGTTCTGTCTGACAGAGCAAGGCATGGATGTTAGGCGATGTTGGTGTTATGATGTAATAAAGGTCATGTTGCATAATAACTGTTGTTCTGTCTGACAGAGCAAGGCATGGAAATGATGGTGGAACTCAGCGTCAAGACCAGCATGCAATTCTCTTCCCCGACTGGAATCATCGGAAATTATAACCATGGTATGTGTATGTCTGACTGTATGTCTGACTGTATGTATGTCTGACTGTCTGTATGTATGTCTGACTGTCTGTCTGTATGTATGTCTGACTGTATGTATGTGTGTATGTCTGACTGTATGTATGTATGTATGTCTGACTGTATGTATGTCTGACTGTATGTATGTCTGTCTGTCTGTCTGTATGTCTGACTGTCTGTATGTCTGACTGTCTTTATGTCTGACTGTCTGTATGTCTGACTGTCGGTATGCATGTATGTCTGACTGTCAGTATGTCTGTATGTCTGACTGTCGGTATGTCTGTATGTCTGACTGTTGGTATGTCTGTATGTCTGACTGTTGGTATGTATGTATGTCTGACTGTCGGTATGTATGTATGTCTGACTGTCAGCATGTCTGTATGTCTGACTGTCAGTATGTATGTATGTCTGACTGTCGTTATGTATGTATGTCTGACTGTCTGTATGTATGTATGTCTGACTGTCGGTATGTCTGTATGTCTGACTGTCAGTATGTATGTATGTCTGACTGTCTGTCTGTCTGTCTGTCTGTCTGTATGTCTGACTGTCTGTCTGTCTGTATGTCTGACTGTCGGTATGTCTGTATGTCTGACTGTCAGTATGTCTGTATGTCTGACTGTCAGTATGTCTGTATGTCTGACTGTCAGTATGTATGTATGTCTGACTGTCTTGTCTGTCTGTCTGTATGTCTGTCTGTCTGTCCAGTCCTCCCCAGAGGTGTACTTCTGCTCCAGTAAGCTGCAGGTGTTATATTATTATTATCATTATTATTGTTATCATTGCAGTGAACTCTAGCTGGCTGTTGGACCATGGTGACAAGACCCCCCCAGAGGTGTACTTCTGCTCCAGCAAGCTGCAGGTGTGGGCCAATGTGGCGGACCAGGCACAGGAGGCCATCACCAAATGTCGACAGACCATGGCGCCTTTCTTCGAGAAGACACACCGCGACATTGTGGCTCAACTCACAGGTCAGTCAGTAGTCGGTCAATAAATCAGTCAATGGCACCTTTCTTCGAGAAGACACACCGCGACATTGTGGCTCAACTCACAGGTCAGTCAGTAGTCAGTCAATAAATCAGTCAATGGCACCTTTCTTCAAGAAGACACACCGCAACATTGTGGCTCAACTCACAGGTCAGTCAGTAGTCAGTCAATGAATCAGTCAATGGCACCTTTCTTCAAGAAGACACACCACGACATTGTGGCTCAACTCACAGGTTAGTCAGTAGTCAGTCAATAAATCAGTCAATGGCACCTTTCTTGGAGAAAACACACCGCAACATTTTGGCTCAACTCACAGGTCAGTCAGTCAGTAGTTAGTCAATAAATCAGTCAATGGCACCTTTCTTGGAGAAAACACACCGCAACATTTTGGCTCAACTCACAGGTCAGTCAGTCAGTAGTTAGTCAATAAATCAATCAATCAAGCAATGAATCAGTTAGTCAAGCTCAAGAAGGGAGAAGAAATGGTAATATCATATCAGAGTATGGGTGTGGTGACCATGGTGGTAAAGAAAGCAGCAAGCTGTCAGCCAATAGTATGGGTGTGGTGACTGTCAGCAAGCTGTCAGCCAATAGTATGGGTGTGGTGACCATGGTGGTAAAGAAACCAGCAAGCTGTCAGCCAATAGTATGGGTGTGGTGACCATGGTGGTAAAGAAAGCAGCAAGTCAGCCAATAGTATGGGTGTGGTGAATGGTGGTAAAGAAACCAGCAAGCTGTCAGCCAATAGTATGGGTGTGGTGACCATGGTGGTAAAGAAACCAGCAAGCTGTCAGCCAATAGTATGGGTGTGGTGACCATGGTGGTAAAGAAACCAGCAAGCTGTCAGCCAATAGTATGGGTGTGGTGACCATGGTGGTAAAGAAACCAGCAAGCTGTCAGCCAATAGTATGGGTGTGGTGACCATGGTGGTAAAGAAACCAGCAAGCTGTCAGCCAATAGTATGGGTGTGGTGACCATGGTGGTAAAGAAACAGCAAGCTGTCAGCCAATAGTATGGGTGTGGTGACCATGGTGGTAAAGAAACCAGCAAGCTGTCAGCCAATAGTATGGGTGTGGTGACCATGGTGGTAAAGAAACCAGCAAGCTGTCAGCCAATAGTATGGGTGTGGTGACCATGGTGGTAAAGAAACCAGCAAGCTGTCAGCCAATAGTATGGGTGTGGTGACCATGGTGGTAAAGAAACCAGCAAGCTGTCAGCCAATAGTATGGGTGTGGTGACCATGGTGGTAAAGAAACCAGCAAGCTGTCAGCCAATAGTATGGGTGTGGTGATCATGGTGGTAAAGAAACCAGCAAGCTGTCAGCCAATAGTATGGGTGTGGTGACCATGGTGGTAAAGAAACCAGCAAGCTGTCAGCCAATAGTACCAGCAAGCTGTCAGCCAATAGTATGGGTGTGGTGATCATGGTGGTAAAGAAACCAGCAAGCTGTCAGCCAATAGTATGGGTGTGGTGACCATGGTGGTAAAGAAACCAGCAAGCTGTCAGCCAATAGTATGGGTGTGGTGACAGCAAGCTGTCAGCCAATAGTATGGGTGTGGTGACCAGCAAGCTGTCAGCCAATAGTATGGGTGTGGTGATGTCAGCCAATAGTATGGGTGTGGTGACCATGGTGGTAAAGAAACCAGCAAGCTGTCAGCCAATAGTATGGGTGTGGTGACCATGGTGGTAAAGAAACCAGCAAGCTGTCAGCCAATAGTATGGGTGTGGTGACCATGGTGGTAAAGAAACCAGCAAGCTGTCAGCCAATAGTATGGGTGTGGTGATCATGGTGGTAAAGAAACCAGCAAGCTGTCAGCCAATAGTATGGGTGTGGTGATCATGGTGGTAAAGAAACCAGCAAGCTGTCAGTAGCTAACAGCACCAAAAAAATATTTTTCAAGTATATGATCCAATTTTAAGTCTGTTTCATAGATCTGTTCATTATAAAGAAAATTAAAAAAAGAATACAATAGTTTGTATGCTAGACCAGCAAAAGTTTTGCTCACAAACACTGAGCTAATAGATTTCTACTGCCCACTGACAGGCTAAAATGAAACTTAGAAAGTACTGGCACAGTGCACATGCTAAAAATACCCGAGGAATATGCCGTTTGTGACATACTCCCCACCCAAGATTAAAGCGATATCCAGCTTTAATTACAAAAAACTTCCTTAAAAGTTTTCCAAAAAGGAACAGACGGCGAGGACACTAAATCCCACAAATCTAAAAGTACCTGAGGAATATGCCGTTTGTGACACTCTTGTTCTGCTTTCTCGTTGATTCATGTCATGTGATTCATACAATGTTTCTGATTGGCCAACGCTGGTCAGGTGACTATAAGTGTTTCTGATTTGTCGATTCAAGTACAGTGATGTAATTCCTAGACTGTTTCTTATTGGTCAGTACATGCCAGATGAGTATTGCTGTTTCACTGGTAGAATCTGTTTATGTCTTAGAACAGACAAACTTGCATAAGCAATACAGCTCTCTTTTTTTTTTATTGAAGGATACAGATCACATGACATCTCTCAGTGTTGTCATTGGTGTGCACAGGTCACATGACATCTTTCTGTTTTTCCATTGGCTGGAACAGGTCACACATATGAACTTTTTTCATTGGCTGACACAGGTCACATCTCTTTGTCTTTCCATTGGCTGACACAGGTCAAAATGATATCTCTTTTTTCGTTGGCTAACACAGGTCACTTGACATCTCTTTGCCTTTCCATTGGCTGACACAGGTCACAATTATTATTTTTAATTGGCTGACACGGATCACATGACATATCTCAGTGTTATCATTGGTGGACTCATGTCACATGACATCTGTGTGTATTTCCATTGGCTGACACAGGTCAGCTTTGACGTGCTGGGACAGACGGACATACAGTGTGTTCACGACATCACACAGGCATTAGGTCACATGACATCTCTGTGTGTTTCCATTGGCTGACACAGGTCAGGTGATTTTTGACGTGCTGGGACAGACGGACATACAGGGAGTTCACGACATCACACAGATATTAGGTCACATGACATCTCTGTGTGTTTCCATTGGCTGACACAGGTCAGGTGATTTTTGACGTGCTGGGACAGACGGACATACAGGGAGTTCACGACATCACACAGACATTAGGTCACATGACATCTCTGTGTTTCCATTGGCTGACACAGGTCAGGTGATCTTTGACGTGCTGGGACAGACGGACATACAGGGAGTTCACGACATCACACAGACATTAGTGGAAGGCCTCAAATCTCTGAGTGCTCACAAAAATGTAAGTCCTTTGTGTGTGTGCGTGTGTGTGTGTGTGTGTGTGTGTGTGTGTGGTGTATGTATGTATGTAAGTAAAGTATATGTGCGTGTGTGTATGTATATGTGCAAGTGGTTTTTTTTGTGCTTGTGTGTGTGGTGTATGTATGTGTAAGTGTGTGTGTCTGTCTGTCTCAGTATGTGTGTGTGTGGTGTGCCTTCAGGTGAACCCTCTGTCCCACCTTGAACAGTTCCTGAAGAGGAGGTCCAGATGGGAGGACACAGGGTGGGACATGGACAGTTTGTACATTGATGATGTGTGGTGTGCCTTCAGGTGGACCCTCTGTCCCACCTTGAACAGTTCCTGAAGAGGAGGTCCAGATGGGAGGACACAGGGTGGGACATGGACAGTTTGTACATTGATGATGTGTGGTGTGCCTTCAGGTGGACCCTCTGTCCCACCTTGAACAGTTCCTGAAGAGGAGGTCCAGATGGGAGGACACAGGGGGGGACATGGACAGTTTGTACATTGATGATGTGTGGTGTGCCTTCAGGTGGACCCTCTGTCCTACCTTGGAGAGTTCCTGAAGAGGAGGTCCAGATGGGAGGACACAGCGGGGGACATGGACAGTTTGTACATTGATGATATGTGGTGTGCCTTCAGGTGGACCCTCTGTCCTACCTTGGAGAGTTCCTGAAGAGGAGGTCCAGATGGGAGGACACAGCGGGGGACATGGACAGTTTGTACATTGATGATGTGTGGTGTGCCTTCAGGTGAACCCTCTGTCCCACCTTGAACAGTTCCTGAAGAGGAGGTCCAGATGGGAGGACACAGGGGGGGACATGGACAGTTTGTACATTGATGATGTGTGGTGTGCCTTCAGGTGAACCCTCTGTCCCACCTTGAACAGTTCCTGAAGAGGAGGTCCAGATGGGAGGACACAGGGGGGGACATGGACAGTTTGTACATTGATGATGTGTGGTGTGCCTTCAGGTGGACCCTCTGTCCTACCTTGGAGAGTTCCTGAAGAGGAGGTCCAGAGGGGAGGACACAGGGGGGGACATGGACAGTTTGTACATTGATGATGTGTGGTGTGCCTTCAGGTGGACCCTCTGTCCTACCTTGGAGAGTTCCTGAAGAGGAGGTCCAGAGGGCAGGACACAGGGGGGGACATGGACAGTTTGTACATTGATGATGTGTGGTGTGCCTTCAGGTGGACCCTCTGTCCCACCTTGAACAGTTCCTGAAGAGGAGGTCCAGAGGGCAGGACACAGGGGGGGACATGGACAGTTTGTACATTGATGATGTGTGGTGTGCCTTCAGGTGGACCCTCTGTCCCACCTTGAACAGTTCCTGAAGAGGAGGTCCAGATGGGAGGACACAGGGGGGGACATGGACAGTTTGTACATTGATGATGTGTGGTGTGCCTTCAGGTGGACCCTCTGTCCTACCTTGGAGAGTTCCTGAAGAGGAGGTCCAGAGGGGAGGACACAGGGGGGGACATGGACAGTTTGTACATTGATGATGTGTGGTGTGCCTTCAGGTGGACCCTCTGTCCTACCTTGGAGAGTTCCTGAAGAGGAGGTCCAGAGGGCAGGACACAGCGGGGGACATGGACAGTTTGTACATTGATGATGTGTGGTGTGCCTTCAGGTGGACCCTCTGTCCTACCTTGGAGAGTTCCTGAAGAGGAGGTCCAGAGGGCAGGACACAGCGGGGGACATGGACAGTTTGTACATTGATGATGTGTGGTGTGCCTTCAGGTGGACCCTCTGTCCTACCTTGGAGAGTTCCTGAAGAGGAGGTCCAGAGGGCAGGACACAGGGGGGGACATGGACAGTTTGTACATTGATGATGTGTGGTGTGCCTTCAGGTGGACCCTCTGTCCTACCTTGGAGAGTTCCTGAAGAGGAGGTCCAGAGGGCAGGACACAGGGGGGGACATGGACACCATGGGACAGCAGGTAGGAGTCGGGGAGAGGGAGAAAGAGATGATGATCTGGGAGGAGGAGCAGTAGAAGAGAAGTAGAAGAAGAGGAGGAAGAGTAAAAGAAAAGAGGAGGAGTAGGAGTAGAAGAGGAGGCTGGGGAGAAAATGAAGAGGAGGAGGAGTTCAAGAAGGAATCAAAGAAGAGGATAAGGAGGAGTAGAGGAGGAGGAGTAGAAATAGAGTAGGAGTAGAAGAGGAGGCTGGGGAGAAAATGAAGAGGAGGAGAAGTTCAAGAAGGAATCAAACAAGAGGATAAGGAGGAGTAGAGGAGGAGGAGTAGAAATAGAGTAGGAGTAGAAGAGGAGGCTGGGGAGAAAATGAAGAGGAGGAGGAGTTCAAGAAGGAATGAAAGAAGAGGATAGGGAGGAGTAGAGGAGGAGGAGTAGAAATAGAGTAGGAGTAGAAGAGGAGGCTGGGGAGAAAATGAAGAGGAGGAGGAGTTCAAGAAGGAATGAAAGAAGAGGATAGGGAGGAGTAGAGGAGGAGGAGTAGAAATAGAGTAGGAGTAGAAGAGGAGGCTGGGGAGAAAATGAAGAGGAGGAGAAGTTCAAGAAGGAATCAAAGAAGAGGATAAGGAGGAGTAGAGGAGGAGGAGTAGAAATAGAGTAGGAGTAGAAGAGGAGGCTGGGGAGAAAATGAAGAGGAGGAGGAGTTCAAGAAGGAATGAAAGAAGAGGATAGGGAGGAGTAGAGGAGGAGGAGTAGAAATAGAGTAGGAGTAGAAGAGGAGGCTGGGGAGAAAATGAAGAGGAGGAGGAGTTCAAGAAGGAATGAAAGAAGAGGATAGGGAGGAGTAGAGGAGGAGGAGTAGAAATAGAGAAGGAGTAGAAGAGGAGGCTGGGGAGAAAATGAAGAGGAGGAGAAGTTCAAGAAGGAATGAAAGAAGAGGATAGGGAGGAGTAGAGGAGGAGGAGTAGAAACCATAAAAGGAAGAGAAGAAGAAAGAAAAGAAAAGGGGGAGGGGGAGCATGAAGGACCAGAGGAAAAGGAAGAAGAGTACGAAAGAGAAAAACGAGAAGAAGAAAGCCACTTTTTCATTGAATTTTAAAGTGAAAATTACTCTTTCATATTTTTGGCATTCACTTTTGTAAGAAAGATTCTTGATCTCAGCACAACAGTTCTTTGTGGATTGTGTATTTTACTTTTGGTGTGTGTGTCATCTTCTTCTTCTCGTCAATCGGTCACCTTCATCAGGTTCAAGATTTTGCCAATGTTGAAAAAAAGAAAAGAAAATGAAGGTCACACGCAGTGCCAGGTCACCAAAGAAGTAGAAATAAATTAAATGAACTGAATTTAAATAAATGATACATACTTAAAAAGGGAGGGGGGAGGAGGGGGTAAAATACAAAGAAAGTGTGTGTGTGTGTGTGTGTGTGTGTTTCTTACATATTTTTGTGGTCAAAGTTCTTACATTTTGTTTATTTTTCTTTGTTTTTGTTGTTTTCCCCATTTCAGACGCTGACCTCTTTCATGGACGAAGACGACCTTCAGCCTTCAAGGTCAAGAGGTCTTCAGTTGTCCCGGCAACAGACTGGGGAGGAAGAGGGGGAAGGAGGAGAGGGGAGGGAGGATGATGAGGAGGTGGCAGGAATCAACGGAAACAGAGAGGAGGGGGAGGGGGGCAGAGACCTCAGAGCTTCTGCTGAAGACGACGGAGAGAGAGAAGGTGGGAGTCTGTGAGAGAGGGAGGGGCAGAGAGAGAGAAGGTGGGAGTCTGTGAGAGAGGGAGGGGCACAGAGAGAGAGAAGGTGGGAGTCTGTGAGAGAGGGAGGGGCAGAGAGAGAGAGAAGGTGGGAGTCTGTGAGAGAGGGAGGGGCAGAGAGAGAGAGAAGGTGGGAGTCTGTGAGAGAGGGAGGGGCAGAGAGAGAGAGAGAGGGAGAGGGGAGGGGAGAGAGAGAGAGAGAGAGAGAGAGAGAGAGAGAGAGAGAGAGAGAGAGAGAGAGAGAGAGAGAGAGAGAGAGAGAGTGAGAGAGAGAGGGGCAGAGAGAGAGAGAGAGAAGGTGGGAGTCTGTGAGAGAGGGAGGGGCAGAGAGAGAGAGAAGGTGGGAGTCTGTGAGAGAGGGAGGGGCAGAGAGAGAGAGAAGGTGGGAGTCTGTGAGAGAGGGAGGGGCAGAGAGAGAGAGAGAGAGAAGGTGGGAGTCTGTGAGAGAGGGAGGGGCAGAGAGAGAAGATGGGAGTCTGTGAGAGAGGGAGGGGCAGAGAGAGAAGATGGGAGTCTGTGAGAGAGGGAGGGGCAGAGAGAGAAGATGGGAGTCTGTGAGAGAGGGAGGGGCAGAGAGAGAAGATGGGAGTCTGTGAGAGAGGGAGGGGCAGAGAGAGAAGATGGGAGTCTGTGAGAGAGGGAGGGGCACAGAGAGAAGATGGGAGTCTGTGAGAGAGGGAGGGAAGAGAGAGAAGATGGGAGTCTGTGAGAGAGGGAGGGGCACAGAGAGAGAGAGAGAGGAGGAGAGAGAAAAGGTGAGAATCTGTGAGAGAGAGAGAGAGAAAGAGAGAGAGAAAGATGGAGACAGAGAGAGAGAGAAAAGGGATGGATGAGTGATAGAAACAGACAGACGTAAATGTACATTTGTGTGTGTTAAAAACAACATAAGTAAGTTGTTTTGTCACAAAATAAGGTGGGGTGGGGGGTAGTATACTAAGTAAGCTCTGACAGTGAGAAGTTTTCTGTTGTGGTGCCAGACACTGGGCTGGCAGACCACTTGCAGCCAAAATAGGGGGTAGTATACTAAGTAAGCTCTGACAGTGAGAAGTTTTCTGTTGTGGTGCCAGACACTGGGCTGGCAGACCACTTGCAGCCAAAATAGGGGGTAGTATACTAAGTAAGCTCTGACAGTGAGAAGTTTTCTGTTGTGGTGCCAGACACTGGGCTGGCAGACCACTTGCAGCCAAAATAGGGGGTAGTATACTAAGTAAGCTCTGACAGTGAGAAGTTTTCTGTTGTGGTGCCAGACACTGGGCTGGCAGACCACTTACAGCCAAAGTTAAAGAAACACTTGTATTTTCTTTCTACATAGGACATAGTTTATTGCATTTTCCATTTTCTTCCTCTTTATTTAAAAATAATCAATATTAGTAGTACATCAATGGCTTATTTATTATTGGGGAAGTGTGTGTGGAGAGGGGGGGGGTGAAGAGTTTAAAAAACAAATGAAGACCAAGATTTTGTCTGTGTAAATAGTTTGTAGCTTTTGCTCTCCCGCGCACACAAGTGTGTGTGTGTGTGCATGTATGTGCATGTGTGCGTGCACTGTATGTATGAGTGGGTTTATGTGTGCTCAATCGCTCGCTTACACATGCGAATGCATACGCGTCTGCGTGAATGTAGTTGTGTGAATGTGCCTGTATATGTGTGCGCTTATTCATGCGTGTGTGTTCAGAGCTGGCCAAGGATGTGGGGAAGGAGAAGGAGGAGAGGAAGAAGAGGGGTCAGGGGAGACAACCAGGGACCTCTACCCTCTCCACCGTGACGCTCTCTGCACGCTATGGCACACTGCGCGCATCAAAACACCAGAGATTGGTCAGTGAGGTTCATAGTAATGGTAGTAATTATCACCATCGTCACCATTATACTGTGCAGCTCAGCTCGTCCTATGGCACACTGCGCGCATCAAAACACCAGAGATTGGTCAGTGAGGTTCATAGTGATGGTAGTAATTATCACCATCGTCACCATTATACTGTGCAGCTCAGCTGGTCCTATGGCACACTGCGCGCATCAAAACACCAGAGATTGGTCAGTGAGGTTCATAGTAATGGTAGTAATTATCACCATCGTCACCATTATACTGTGCAGCTCAGCTCGTCCTATGGCACACTGCGCGCATCAAAACACCAGAGATTGGTCAGTGAGGTTCATAGTAATGGTAGTAATTATCACCATCGTCACCATTATACTGTGCAGCTCAGCTGGTCCTATGGCACACTGCGCGCATCAAAACACCAGAGATTGGTCAGTGAGGTTCATAGTAATGGTAGTAATTATCACCATCGTCACCATTATACTGTGCAGCTCAGCTCGTCCTATGGCACACTGCGCGCATCAAAACACCAGAGATTGGTCAGTGAGGTTCATAGTAATGGTAGTAATTATCACCATCGTCACCATTATACTGTGCAGCTCAGCTCGTCCTATGGCACACTGCGCGCATCAAAACACCAGAGATTGGTCAGTGAGGTTCATAGTAATGGTAGTAATTATCACCATCGTCACCATTATACTGTGCAGCTCAGCTCGTCCTATGGCACACTGCGCGCATCAAAACACCAGAGATTGGTCAGTGAGGTTCATAGTAATGGTAGTAATTATCACCATCGTCACCATTATACTGTGCAGCTCAGCTGGTCCTATGGCACACTGCGCGCATCAAAACACCAGAGATTGGTCAGTGAGGTTCATAGTAATGGTAGTAATTATCACCATCGTCACCATTATACTGTGCAGCTCAGCTCGTCCTATGGCACACTGCGCGCATCAAAACACCAGAGATTGGTCAGTGAGGTTCATAGTAATGGTAGTAATTATCACCATCGTCACCATTATACTGTGCAGCTCAGCTCGTCCTATGGCACACTGCGCGCATCAAAACACCAGAGATTGGTCAGTGAGGTTCATAGTAATGGTAGTAATTATCACCATCGTCACCATTATACTGTGCAGCTCAGCTCGTCCTATGGCACACTGCGCGCATCAAAACACCAGAGATTGGTCAGTGAGGTTCATAGTAATGGTAGTAATTATCACCATCGTCACCATTATACTGTGCAGCTCAGCTCGTCCTATGGCACACTGCGCGCATCAAAACACCAGAGATTGGTCAGTGAGGTTCATAGTAATGGTAGTAATTATCACCATCGTCACCATTATACTGTGCAGCTCAGCTCATCCTATGGCACACTGCGTGCATCAAAACACCAGATTGGTCAGTGAGGTTTGTTCCTGCCTATCTAAGATAGGCATGATTATACTGTTTTGAGAAACAGTTATCTGTTGTTTTTGTTTTGCTTTCTTAATTGTAAAGAGATGCACTAACATGTCAGTTGTTCCTTTTGTGTTCCTTTCGTTTTGTCATGTTTTGTTTGGCCTTTTGTTTTAAGACACTTTAAAATGTTTCTGACCTTTTGACCTCTTTTTGTTATCTTGTCAGTGATTGGTTTGTTTTCTGAATGTTCACTCACAGTTCTCTTCTTTTCTGAATTGAGCTATAAACTCACTAGCCTTTTTCTAGGGTGAATTGTTACTTCAGTTTGAACTGTGTTATCAGGTCATGCCAGTCGTACTGGCTTCTGCTCCCTATGTTCACATTTGTCTGGATTTGTTTTATTTCATGTGCCTGGTCCTTGCATGAAAGGTATGTTCCCCCTTTTGGGGTATTTTGCCCTGATTGTTTCGTGTTACTTTGTCTCTTTATGATTTAGAGTATAATAATTTAGCTTCACGTGGGTTATTCGGTTGGTTTTGGGATGACTCACCTTTGGGAGAGTGTTTAGGTTTTTGTTCTCTTGACTTCAGTTTGGTCATAAATTGTGAAGTGACTATTCAGTAGCAGTGTGTTTTGAGTATGTTTTGGGTCATTCATTGTCGGTTCCAGTTAAATAGGAGTGAAGACGAACCTTCAGTGTTTCGATTTAATGACATACAATTCAGTTCACTCTCTCTTTTGTGTTTCATCTCATGACTTGCCTTTTGTTTCGATTTAATGACATACAATTCAGTTCACTCGCTCTTTTGTGTTTCATCTCATGACTTGCCTTTTGTCTCACTTAAGTTTTGTAGTTAATTTCTTACGATCTTGTTTTCGTTCTTTTGTCTCAGTACAACGATTCGGACGATGTCATGACCCACCAGTCCAGTCAAGGGTTGCAGTATGAAGTTGACTGTCTGTGCTTGTGACTGTTCCATTTCCCCTATGCCCTTCCTTCAATGCTGTATTTTCAAGGCAGAATAAAAGCAGAAGAAATTCCCTTTGTCAAGTTTTGCTAAGTATGACTGGGGCATGACGAACAACGAACCGGCACCCAATCCAGACATAACAAGGTTCATAGTAATGGTAGTAATTATCACCATCGTCACCATTATACTGTGCAGCTCAGCTCGTCCTATGGCACACTGCGCGCATCAAAACACCAGAGATTGGTCAGTGAGGTTCATAGTAATGGTAGTAATTATCACCATCGTCACCATTATACTGTGCAGCTCAGCTCGTCCTATGGCACACTGCGCGCATCAAAACACCAGAGATTGGTCAGTGAGGTTCATAGTAATGGTAGTAATTATCACCATCGTCACCATTATACTGTGCAGCTCAGCTCGTCCTATGGCACACTGCGCGCATCAAAACACCAGAGATTGGTCAGTGAGGTTCATAGTAATGGTAGTAATTATCACCATCGTTACCATTATACTGTGCAGCTCAGCTCGTCCTATGGCACACTGCGCGCATCAAAACACCAGAGATTGGTCAGTGAGGTTCATAGTAATGGTAGTAATTATCACCATCGTCACCATTATACTGTGCAGCTCAGCTCGCCCTATGGCACACTGCGTGCATCAAAACACCAGAGACTGCTTAGTGGCTTAATGTCAATGAGGATAGTAATGAATATAAAATTAGTAGTTATGATAATGATGATTTTATAAAACACTTAATCTTAGTGTTTGAAAAAACCCATTTTATAAGCTTATTTACAGACAGAATTATTAGTATTTTATTGTGTGCCCACACATCAGGACAATTCAAGGATTGTGTGCCCACACATCAGGACAATTCAAGGATTGTGTGCCCACACATCAGGACAATTCAAGGATTGTGTGCCCACACATCAGGACAATTCAAGGATTGTGTGCCCACACATCAGGACAATTCAAGGATTGTGTGCCCACACATCAGGACAATTCAAGAATTGTGTGGCCACACATCAGGACAATTCAAGAATTGTGTGGCCACACATCAGGACAATTCAAGGATAAGGATTGTGTGCCCACACATCAGGACAATTCAAGAATTGTGTGGCCACACATCAGGACAATTCAAGAATTGTGTGGCCACACATCAGGACAATTCAAGGATTGTGTGCCCACACATCAGGACAATTCAAGGATTGTGTGCCCACACATCAGGACAATTCAAGGATAAGGATTGTGTGCCCACACATCAGGACAATTCAAGAATTGTGTGGCCACACATCAGGACAATTCAAGAATTGTGTGGCCACACATCAGGACAATTCAAGGATAAGGATTGTGTGCCCACACATCAGGACAATTCAAGGATTGTGTGCCCACACATCAGGACAATTCAAGAATTGTGTGCCCACACATCAGGACAATTCAAGGATAAGGATTGTGTGCCCACACATCAGGACAATTCAAGAATTGTGTGCCCACACATCAGGACAATTCAAGGATAAGGATTGTGTGCCCACACATCAGGACAATTCAAGAATTGTGTGGCCACACATCAGGACAATTCAAGGATTTGTGTGCCCACACATCAGGACAATTCAAGAATTGTGTGGCCACACATCAGGACAATTCAAGGACAAGGATTGTGTGCCCACACATCAGGACAATTCAAGGATTGTGTGCCCTCACATCAGGACAATTCAAGGATTGTGTGCCCACACATCAGGACAAATCAAGAATTGTGTGCCCACACAGGACAATTCAAGGATTGTGTGCCCTCACATCAGGACAATTCAAGGATTGTGTGCCCACACATCAGGACAATTCAAGGATTGTGTGCCCTCACATCAGGACAATTCAAGGATTATGTGTCCACACATCAGGACAATTCAAGGATTGTGTGCCCACACATCAGGACAATTCAAGGATTGTGTGCCCACACATCAGGACAATTCAAGGATAAGGATTGTGTGTGCACACAGGACAATTCAAGGATAAGGATTGTGTGTGCACACATCAGGACAATTCAAGGACAAGGATTGTGTGTGCACACATCAGGACAATTCAAGGACAAGGATTGTGCGCCCACACATCAGGACAAAGATTATGTGCCCTCACATCAGGACAATTCAAGGATTGTGTGCCCTCACATCAGGACAATTCAAGGATTGTGCACCCTCACATCAGGACAATTCAAGGATTGTGCGCCCACACATCAGGAAAATTCAAGGATTGTGCACCCACACATCAGGACAATTCAAGGATTGTGCACCCACACATCAGGACAATTCAAGGATTGTGTGCCCACACATCAGGACAATTCAAGGATTATGTGCCCACACATCAGGACAATTCAAGTATTGTGCACCCACACATCAGGACAATTCAAGGATTGTGTGCCCACACATCAGGACAATTCAAGGATTATGTGCCCACACATCAGGACAATTCAAGGATTGTGCGCCCACACATCAGGACAATTCAAGGATTGTGTGCCTGCACATCAGGACATTTCAAGGACAAGGATTATGTGCACACACATCATGACAATTCAAGGATTGTGTCCACACATCAGGACAATTCAAGGACAAGGATTGTTGCGGGTGTCTAGAGACATCTCCCCAATGTTAGGACAATTATTTTTATGGATTTTGCAAAGATTAAACGTTTTAGCTATATGCAAACATCAGGACAATTAAAGGACAATGTTGTGGATATTTGCTTATGTTAGGACAATAAAAGGACAATGTGGACATTTGCAGACATCAGGACAATAAAAGGACAGTGTTGTGGACATTTACTGATGTTAGGACAATTAAAGGACAATGTTGTGGACATTTACTGACGTAAGGACAATATTGTGGGCATTTACTGACGTTAGGACAATAAAAGGACAATGTTGTGGACATTTACTGACATTAGGACATTAAAAGGACAATGTTGTGGACATTTACTGATGTTAGGACAATAAAAGGACAATTTTGTGGACATTTGCTGACGCTAAGACAATAAAAGGACAGTGTTGTGGACATTTACTGACATTAGGACAATAAAAGGACAATTTTGTGGACATTTGCTGACGCTAAGACAATAAAAGGACAGTGTTGTGAACATTTACTGACGTTAGGACAATTCAAGGACAATGTTATGGACATGTGCAGACAGGCCAGTTCAAGGACAATGTTGTGGACATTTGCTGACATTAGGACAATAAAAGGACAGTGTTGTGGACATTTACTGATGTTAGGACAATAAAAGGACAATGTTGTGGACATTTACTGATGTTAGGACAATTCAAGGACAATGTTGTGGACATTTACTGACGTTAGGACAATTCAAGGACAATGTTGTGGACATGTGCAGACATCAGGCCAGTTCAAGGACCATCCAGAGAAGCGGACGCCTGTTGCCTTTGAGATCCTGGCCAGTGAAGAGGAATACCTGAGGATTCTGAAAGCCATCAGCGACGTCTACGTCAGACCTCTGAAATCTGCACTGGCCTCTAACAGGTACACAGAGAGAGACGGACAGACAGACAGACAGACAGACAGACAGAGGCAGACTGAGAAAGGTAGAGAGAGGAAGAGGGAGAGAGAGAAAGTCTGAGAATGAGGGAAATAGAGGTAGAATCAGAGAGAGAGACAGACAGAGGCAGACAGAGAAAGGTAGAGAGAGGAAGAGGGAGAGAGAGAAAGTCTAAGAGAATGAGGGAAATAGAGGTAGAATCAGAGAGAGAGACAGACAGAGGCAGACAGACAGAGGCAGACAGAGAAAGGTAGAGAGAGGAAGTCTAAGAGAATGAGGGAGGTGGGGGTAGAATCAGAGAGGGAGACATACAATGATACATAAAAATAGAATGCATGGTGGGAAGGGTCTTCGGATAAGACCTAAAACCGAGGTCCCATGTGCGAACGCACGCACAAGATCTTGCGTGCACGTTAAAGCCCATTCCACTATTCAGTACGAGTAGGCCATGTGTGCCGGTGGAATGGATGACACGAACTCACAAAGCATGCATCCTGTGCGCCAATAGCAGTCTAACCGAAGACTTTGGGTGTGGGGCAGGATAAACATCCCCAATCTGAAGAAGAAAGGGATGAGGAGGGGTGCGTGTGTAGCAGACCTGCCTACTGCTACGATTTGGCCGTAGCAGCTACGAAAAATAAAGCTTTGCTACGGAGCTACGGCAACCTTAACGTTGCTACGGAAAAAACAAATTGCCGCCGCATTTTATTTTTGCTTATGCCGTTCCCGGTTTTGTCGGTTTCTAAGAGTAGACGCCGTGTCACGCGCGATAACCTAGTCACTTCCGTTTTTATCAAAGTGACTGTGCATGCGTTCTTATTATTTTCTCTGAAAAAAATGGCGGACTCCAGCAGCAGTAGCGATTCGGGAGATGTTTCAAACGAAGAAAAACGAACGCAAACCAGAAAACGAAAATCATCTGGCACACCATC
>CM065690.1:60470850-60495850 GCA_017654935.2 Phymorhynchus buccinoides | reverse complement strand
AAAACATAAATTCTTTATCATTACCTCCCATATACATTAATGCAGACACAGTCGAACAAGTCTCAAGCCATAAGCTGTTAGGCGTAACTATTGATCACAATCTTTCCTGGTCCCCACATATAAATGCCATTTCCAAAACATTGCATCTAAAGTCTATCAGCTCAACAAGATTAAACATTTTTTAAATTTGCATACCCGTAAAATATTTTTCTGCTCATTTATTCAATTTACCGTTGATTATGCATCCACACTTTGGGATTTGGCTAGTCAAAATTCACTGAAATATTTATTCAGTGTTTATAAACGTGCTGTGATGGTAACTCTAAACAAATCGTCTTCTTTAACCAGCGAGGACTACAAGTCTGCTAACATTCTTCCTCTTAAGTCCAGATTGCTTTATAACAAAGGGATTCTTATGCACAAAATTTTAAATGGTAACTCCCCACCTTCACTAACAGCTAACTTTACTATCAATGAGTTTCGACACAGCCATAAATTAGATCTTCCTCTTCCCAGTGTCACGAAATCCCCCGCTCGATCCTGATCAGAGATCGGGAGAGGGAAATCGCGAACCCCGAGGAGAGTCTCGCACGCCCAGACAGACAAACTCGCAGGAGAAGGCACACGCGCACACCAGAAGTACAATACAAAACGAGACTATTTATTATAATCAAACACACACACACACTTACACAATTCAATACTCAATGTTTAACAAATTATCTACACAATATACATGGCATTCAAAAGTTTGTCCAAAGAATAAACTAAAGCCGGCAACTTAACTGAATAACTAAAAGAGAGTTTGTATGCAGAAACACAAAATTGAAGGGAAAAACGACGAAAGGGCAGACGAAGAAAAGAAGTCCAACAAAAACAGCAGAGCGTCCGAAGAAGAAGACAAAAGGGGAAAACAAAAGTCAGTAGAAAAACTGCTCCCCCTCCTGGGGCAGGCTACAGCAGCAGAAACAAAAGATGAGAGACGGCAGAGGTCGCCCCCAGACTCCTCAACAGGAACGTCGAAGCCTGGCCCGAACGCACAGACAGGCCCACAGATCGGGCCTAACACGGGGCCAGACAGAAAGGCGGGCGGCCTCTCACAGCCGGAAACGGAGAAAAGAGCGGTTGACCGGGCGGTCAACCAGGCAGCAACAGGTCAGGTCAGGTTCAGGCTCAGGATCAGGACTGTAGGATAAACCAAAACAAAAACCTGGTTTTGAACACCCAGAGTAACAACAGTTTTGTGTTTTACCCAAAAACAAATTCCCCAACAGTCCACTTCAGGGATGTAAAAACCCACCCTCTTTAAACTTGGTTCCCTCCAAGAACCCCAAAACGCTGAACAACACTTTCTTTACAATCCTTTTCACACGACTCAGTCTAGGGGTAATATTTCATCAAAAAGGATTAACTAAAAGGTTTCACTTTTTCTGGAACAACAAGGCTTTCATACATTTAGAAAATTCTAGCCTTTCAAATACAAAAATTAACAATTACATTCTTCTGAAAATTTCACAGCTTTTCAGGTACAAGAATGGACACTTAAATTCTTCTGAAAATATCACATAAAATTTCACCACCAAAAATATGTCCTTTCCATTCTCATTTCTTCCAGAAGGCGGACGAACTACAGGCAAAGAATGTATTTCCCCAAAATAGCATTCACAATGTACTTCAAAAGGTCAAAAAGCCTTGAAAACATTAATTACACTTTCTCTCAAAAATAAAAACAGAAACGGGGATGAACGCTTTACAAAGCCCCTATCAGCATAGCTAGAAGCGCGACTGGAATAACCCTCTGTTATCCAGCTCTCCGCAGAGTCTCTTAATACCTAATTAAGCTAGGACGATGACCGCGAGGCTAAACATAGGTCGCGAGGCTAAACATATACCACAAGGCTAAACATAGGCCGCGAGGCTAAACATAGGCCGCGAGGCTAAACATATACCGCAACAAGGAATAATGCGCGCGCGTGCACGCATTTAGGATTCTGAATCTCTGTGAACTCAAATACGCTTTGCACCGAAAAACGATTTGCACGGCCTAAACACACAATGGCGAGCCAAAACATTGATTCAAAAATATGTGCCGAGTTCAAGTACCAAATTCTACGACCGGCAAAAACCTATCCAACTGACAAGTCATGACCCAGCCAGTCAGTTCCTTAGCCCCTTATGCAAAAATCAAGAAAATAATAAGAAAAATGAACCAAAGAAAACGCACACAAATATACATGTTAGCAAACCTATAACTAGCTATTCTACATTGTTACGCGCGCGTTGTTGTACGAGTTTTAACGGGATTAATACTAATTTTATGCAGCTACTGACCAAACTTCCAAGTGGCGGAATGAAGAAGAAGAATCCTCCCCACAAGACAGTCGCAGCTCTGGTCTCGCCAAGGGCTCGGGGTAAGCGCGAGCAGGTGGAAGGGGTTCCGGACCGGCCACAGCTTTCTTCCAGGACTCCAGTGAACGCCAGGGACGATGACGGGGAAGGGAGGACAATGAGGAACCAAATAAAAAGGGGTGAAGATGGCGATGAGGATGAAGAGGAGAAACGATGTCAGCCGAAGCTCTACAGCTTCGCTATCCCCACGTCTAGGACTCGTGCAGGATAAACAATTGATAACAGGATCCTTCAGGGACGTGGCCCTCACCACACCTCAGCACTGGGCGGCCGTAGGTGGACAGAACGATGAAAAGGAGAAAGGATGAAGCGATGAAGCGATGTTGCTTAACTGAAGGAAAAATATGGAGTGACGTTCGACCGGTTTAAAACTCATGAAGTCGCCAGTCGAATGTGGAGTCTCGCGAGAGGTCAGAGCTAACACGGGTTGCACGGATTTCACAAGTAGGTTGTCTCGATTAGGTGAAAAGAAGGAGAAAGATCTCGGGGTCCTTTGTGATCGAGTGGTAGACTGTGCCTTTCTCTGTCTGTTCAGAAGAACAATGTCACAAACTCGTGACACCCAGTATCACCCTTTATAAATCAAGCTTTGTCTACTCTGGAAGCCGGCTGTGGAATAGACTTCCTATCTCCTTGAAACATGAATCAAATTTTAAGAGGTTTAAACAAATATTTTACGATTTTCTGATGAATAACTCTAATACCTCAATATTGTCCCCTGAAATGTTTTAAAAAAGTTCGCACATATTCCCATTTCATTCGTTGCATCTAATTATTGTCTTTGGGTATTTTTTTAAAAGTTAAAACTTTATCAATTATTTTGCTTTAAAATATACCATGTTTGCACACGTGTGCTACTATATAATTATATTTTATGTCAATTGTGGCTAGATATTTGACATAATTTGTGTGTGCATAACTGTATGAAGGAATGTATTTACATGCAAGTATATATGCATATCTCTCCAACATTCTCGTATACCTTTTTTTCTTCTTTTTTTTTTTATAACTTATTTTTTATATTTATGACACTTTTGATATTCTATTTTATATGTGAAATGCGATGAGATTCTCTCTCTCTCTCTCTCTCTCTCTCTCTCTCTCTCTCTCTCTCTCTCTCTCTCTCTCTCTCTCTCTCTCTCTCTCTCTCTCTCTCTCTCTCTCTCTCTCTCTCTAAGGGCCTAGCAAGATGGCGACCAGTCAGCAGCACTCAAGAATTGTCTCCAAGTTTAATCTCTCATTTTGCGCTCTCTCTCTCTCTCTCTCTCTCTCTCTCTCTCTCTCTCTCTCTCTCTCTCTCTCTCTCTCTCTCTCTCTCTCTCTCTCTCTCTCTCTCTCTCTCTCTCTCTCTCTCTCTAAGGGCCTAGCAAGATGGCGACCAGTCAGCAGCACTCAAGAATTGTCTCCAAGTTTAATCTCTCATTTTGCGCTCCAAGTTAATTTAAGCAGACTATGTTGGTGGTGTGAAGTCGTGTTGTGTCCAGGTACTGTAAAACAAACAAAAAATGATCGATTTGTGCATGTGGCGGGCCAGAATTGGTTTGTTTCATTCAGTGACTAGGCGAAAGCCCAAACAGTGTGTGAAATTCAAGGTGGGTGGAAATGAGGTCAGTGTGACACTGAAAGACATTATCGTGTCGTGTATCCTTGTGCTTGCGTTTGCCCAAATCCTGATCTGCCTTTCATCAAACGCTGTTTCACTGGCCAATGTTTCAGTTTTCGAGCAATTTCATGAACAGACACCATTGAAAGGGACTATGATTTACCATGATAACGTGTTGTTTACATTTGACACACCGGCATTTGACAGTGACGGAACGGGTCGATACATAGCTGACATGCACGTGCCAGTCGTGCTGATAATGTGTGCTGTGAATTCCGTGCTTTCCATGTGGAGAATCTTGCTTAGTAATGACACGCAGGTCAACCCAGGCCCAGGCCCTTCTGACGTAGAGCACGTGCAGCACGAAAACGAGGGCGAGAAAAGTGGTGCAGCTTTGTTGACAACAGGGGAAAACGAGCCTTTCAACTCCGAAGCAGTTTCCGTGATATTGAAAGCGATCCAACAACAATCAGATCAACTCGAGTCAAAACTGGAAGAACAAAATCGACATTTGAAACAACAGAGGGAAGAACAAGCTGAACACAATAGAACTGTCAAGGAGGAACTGGGTCAAATTAAAGATCACTTACAGAAAGTTTCAGACAAATGTCAGGAGATAAATGAACGTTGTGACAAGTTAGAGAATGACAATGTCAAATTGTATAGTAGAACGGAAGAACTTTCTGCTGATGTTGGCCACCTATTTTCAGAGACTGCACAGGGAAGGGAGGAGTGTGGTACAGTGTCTGCAATGGTGGGGGGATTGGAAGAACAAATAAGCAAAATGAATGATGAAATTGATAGACTGGAAAGCTTTTCACGCCGTGACAATCTAAGAATGTCTGGTGTGCACCCTGTGCTCTCTGGCGATAAAGAAAGCTATGATGATTGTGCAAGGGCAGTGTGTGCAGCATTGAATGGAGTGGGGTGTGTGAGAGAGTGGAGTGAGGAAGACATAGCTAGAGCACACAGAGTGGGGCGGGCAAAGGAGGGGGAACCCAAGACCATGATTGTGAAACTTAAACGATGGAAAGATAAGCAGATGATTCTGTCACAGAGGGAATTTAGAAGTAAATTGGAGAGAGCTGGTGTGAGGGTGACAAGTGATCTGACAAAAAGGCAAATGGACATGGTCGTTTTGGCAAAACAGCAAAACAAAGTTGCCTATTTTGTTAAAGGTCGAATGACAATAATGGATCGCAAACAAGACACCAGACAAGACAGACAATACACCAGACAAGACAGACAAGACACCAGACAAGACAGACAAGACACCAGACAAGACACCAGACAAGACATCCAAGACACCAGACAATACTCTGATGTGGTGGCAGGCACTAACACTCTGTCCAAGAGTAACAGCTCTCCTCCCTCTCACAGAGTTCCAAACCACAACTATCACAACCCACCCCCATCTCCTCTTTCCCACAACACGCCCCCCTCTTCTTTCTCCCACAGCCCACACCCTCCTCTCCCCACCCAAGATGACCCTTCTCTTGTTTCTAGTGACGTCACTGTAGAAACCCCACCCCAAGGTCTTGTCCAACAGGCTGCTAAAAATAGCAATGCTTGTGCTGCTGTGGCCCATGATGATAACAACAAGACGCCTGAATCACGTGCACGTAACAAGAATGGCTCAATGAATGAAATTAGCGGGCGCCGTGATAGTAGTAGTGGGGGTGGAAAAAAACAGGTGGTGGGGCCACGTGCAGGGGGTGGTCCAACCTTAGCGGGCAAGGAGAAACAACAGGCTGGTTTGTCTAGCTACTTTAAAGGGCAGAGTGCCAAACTGAACAAACCACCTGCTGCGGGTAGTGGCAGTGGTAGTGGAGGTGGTGGTGGTCCTACGTTGCGCTCTCGCCCAGGTAGCTGTAAATAGGATTGGTCAGGTCATCAAGCCCCAGAGTTAACATTTCTTAACTACAATGTTGAAAATCTGTATCCCAAACTCTCAGATGTTGCTTTTGTCGATTTTGTATGTAGTTTTGACATAATATGTTTAACTGAAACATTTGTTGGCTCTTCTTTCGATTTCAATCATGTTTTTACTGCCTATTCTAAATTTAGTGCCCCTGCAAGAAAATTGTCAGCTCATGGTAGACATTCTGGGGGAGTCTTAGTTTTAATCAGAAAGCAGTTTGCCCAGTTTGTAAAGGAAATTAAGGTTGATTGTGAAAATACGATTGTGGTTAAGTTTAGCAAATGTATGTTTGGGGTAGATAAAGATGTTGTTCTTGTTTGTTGCTATGTTGTTCCAGAAGGAGGACCGGCTTATAATATTACAGATTTAAATGATGGCATTCTTATGTTAGAGGAAAGTATTCTGCAACCCTTAAATGTTGATGATGTTTATTTCATTGTATGTGGAGACATGAATGCGAGAACAGGTGTGCTTCAGTCTACAGAAGAGAGAATGTTCAATTATGCTCCTAGTATAGACGATGACGAGGATGATTATGATCATTTAGAACGTTGCTCTAAAGACGCCGTAATTAATAATTTTGGACGATCTTTAATGGACTTTTGTTAATTGTTAAATCTTGTCATTATGAATGGCTCCTGTGTTACTGACCGTGAAGGTGAATTTACTTTTGTCTCACCCAATGGGTCTAGTGTTATTGATTATTTTTTAGTTTCGAAAGAGATTTGTTCTAATTGTACTCTCCAAGTAAAGGACGCCCTTTTTTCATGGCATCTGCCTGTGCAGTTAGTATGGGATCAGTGTGTTGTTAAAGGTGATACATCCCTGCCTCAGGTAAGTGAGGAAAAGATTGTATGGACGGAGGAGAATGCACAACTATATGAGGAAGAACTTAATTCTGACAAGTTTAAAGAATGTATGGAAACAGTAAATAATACTTTAGCTAATGATGTTAATCAGTCTGTCGACATATTTATTAATGCTTTATGTGGCGCTGCTGCCTGTATGGTAAGAAATGTTGGAGGGAAGAAAAAAACTAACAATGAATGGTTTGATGATGAATGTAATAATAAGAAGAAAGAAGTGAAGAGGTTGCTACAAATCTATAGAAGAGCTAAATCAGTCAAAACTAAAACAGAGAAAAGAATCAAATATGCTAAAGAAAGACAGAACTATATTGATCTTAGAAAAGAAAAAAAGAAAGCTTATGATGAACAAAAATTAGAAAAGCTTAAGCAATCCGTAAACGACTCTAAATTATTTTGGAAGACAATTAGATCTGTTAACAGAAAAGAAATTATTTATAATGATATCACATCAGAGCAGTGGCACAATCATTTTTATAGTGTGTTCAATTCGTTTGAACACACGAGTGAAGACACAGAGCTAGGAGAGGTTGAAGTTGAAGATGAGAAAGACGAACCATTATTTGATAGTCCTATTACAAATGAAGAAGTGCAGAGAAGTATTAAGCATTTAAAAAGTAGTAAAAGCGCAGGACCTGACAAAATAGTGAGTGAGTTATTGAAACATGGAAATGAATCTGTCATTGAATATTTGGTTGCTTTATTCAACACACTATTTGATCGAGGCATTTTTCCAGCTGAGTGGGCGAAATCAATTATTATACCAATTTATAAAAAGGGAGATAAGAATACCCCAGATAATTATAGTGGAATAGCCTTAACAAGTGTAGTCAGTAAAGCATATACATATATTCTAAACAAAAGGTTAACGAAATGGGCAGAGATAGAGGGGAAAATAGTAGAAGAACAGGCTGGGTTTAGGGCAGGGTATAGCACTGTAGACCATATTTTTACATTGTATGCCATAGTTCAGAAATTCCTATCGAAAAACACAAAATTATATGTCGCCTTTGTTGATTTTAGAAAGGCATTTGATTCTGTAAATAGAAATGTATTATGGTATGTCTTGAGGAAATCTGGTGTTAGTGGAAAATTATACATGGCTTTACGTGGCGTTTACGATACAGTTTTTGCATGTGTGCGAGATAAAGGTACATATACTGATTACTTCAACTGCCCTCGTGGCGTAAAGCAAGGTTGCCTCTTAAGCCCTCAAATGTTTGCCTTCTTCATAAATGAACTTGCCATAGAGATGTCAACTAAAGGTAAGCATGGAATACAGTTAATATCGGGTGCAGTTGAAATTTTTATGTTATTATTCGCGGATGATGTCATATTAATAATCTCTGATACCGTTGTTGGCCTACAGAATCAACTTAATGTACTAAAATGTGAAGCAGACAAATTACAGCTGACAATTAACCGGGACAAGACAAACATTATTATTTTCCGTAATGGTGGTCATCTGTCACAGCATGAGAAATGGCTATATGGTAACGCAGAAATAAGTGTTTGTAATACATATAAATATTTAGGCATGATTTTCACGACAAAACTTAGCTTGACTGCAGGTTGGCTAGAAATGTGTAGAAAAGGGAAAAAAGGTATAATAGAAATTATGAGATGTATGAAAAAATTAAACACATCTGACTATTACTTGTTTTGGAAGCTATTCAACGTACAAATAGAACCAATGTTAACATATGCAGTGGAAGTGTGGGGTCTTGAAGAGAATATTCAAATGGAAAAATTGCATACTTGGGCTATTAAGTGATTTATGAATGTTCCATTACACTCATCTAACACAATGGCATATGGTGATTCTGGTAGGTATCCGCTATATATTAGAACATTTACTAAGTGTATTAGATACTGGCTAAAACTGACACAACTTCCCGGAAATAGATTATGTAAACAAGCCTATACTATGTTACTTCAACATTTTGAATCAGGGCATCAAAACTGGGCAGGCAATGTTAAACGTATTCTCACAGTTAATGGTTTTGGCTTTGTTTGGCTTAACCAAGGAGTTGGAGATGTTAGATCATTCGTGTACGAATTTAAAGATCGGCTTACATCATGTTATAAACAAAATTGGCACTCTAAGATAGAAGAAAGTGAGAAATATTCCTGGTTTCAATCATTTAAAAGTTTTTTGCAACCAGAAAAATTCCTGTTGATAGTTCATAATAAGTGGCATAGGGGCTTGCTAGCTAGATTTAGAAATAGGTCATTGGGTTTTAGAAATAATAAAAGATGGTTTGAACGAGAAAATGCAGTAGATAATTTATGTGTTTTATGTGCAGATGGTGTGAAAGAAAATGAAGAACATTTTGTATTTCAATGTACAGCATATAATGGAATTAGAGCTAAATCCCAACTGTTTACTTTGGATGTGGTGAGGCAGAAGAGCATATGCTATTTATTATCTTCGGAAGATGATGAATTAATATTGTTATTTGCAAAATATGTAGCAGAAGCTTTTACATTATGAAAAAGAAACCTCCTGCTGAATGGTTAGGAATAATTATAAATATCATTTGGCTTGATGATCTGTTGCTATTCTTTTAGCTATTCTTTTAGTTTTTGTACCTTTTTACATTATTTGATTACTACCATTATTATTTGAGTAGTTCGATAAACAATTATTGACCAGGATAAGTTGGTCATGTATTACGATTGTGTTTACTATAATGGTTATGAGTTTCACTTTAGTTGATTTATTTGTTTGTATTCTTATTGTTTGTTACGATATAATGCATACGCTGCGGGAAAAAAAAGAAGAAAAAAAAAAGAAGAGGCCCCGTGACATTAGGGTGTATTATTATGCCAATGTCAATTAAAACATTTTGAAGCGGTTTGAAGCTCTCTCTCTCTCTCTCTCTCTCTCTCTCTCTCTCTCTCTCTCTCTCTCTCTCTCTCTCTCTCTCTCTCTCTCTCTCTCTCTCTCTCTCTCTCTTTTTTCCGAGTTTATTTATGATACCTTGTGTATAGAGGGGTGGGGGGAGGTGGTGTGTGTGCCTAAAAGGATGGGGCAGACAATTGTTTAGTTTAATTTCTATTGGTTGTTCATTGTATTTATGTTTGGTTTCTTTTCTTCATTTTCTATTTTTTGGCATGAGGACTGGACGAAAAAAGCAATGTTGCATGCTTAATCTTTTATCCTCAATAAAGAAAACTTATTCATTCATTCATTCTCTCTCTCTCTCTCTCTCTCTCTCTCTCTCTCTCTCTCTCTCTCTCTCTCTCTCTCTCTCTCTCTCTCTCTCTCTCTCTCTCTCTCTCTCTCTCTCTCTCTCTCTCTCTCTCTCTCTCTCTCTCTGTGTCCAGATAGCTAACAGAAGACTTACAGAATCGTCTGTCTCTGGGATGCACAGCACAGCTGTCTGGGTAACATCTCCATCAAGTTTTGTTATTTGGGACTTTAAATTATTAGTGCATCATTATTCTCGAAACAGAGACCTGACAGAGGAACTCCACAATCGCCTAGCTCACTGGGATGCACAGCACAGTTGCCTAGGGGACATCTTCGTCAATGATAATAATGATATTAATAACTACAATAACGATATATAATAATGATATCCACATTCCCCAGAGACATGACAGAGGACCTCCAGAATCGCCTAGCTCATTGGGACGCGCAGCACAGTTGCCTAGGGGACATCTTCGTGAAGCTGTGCACCCGGCTGAAAGCCTACACCAACTTCAGCAACAACTACGAGGTCATCCTGCGATGTGTTGAGCGCTGCAAGGAGCAGAGCCCTGCTTTCAGGGCCTTCCTCGAGAGACACCACCGTCTGCCGCAAACCAAAATGCTCACGTACGTCTGTCTGTCTGTCTGTGTGTGTATTGTGCCGCAACCAAGGTTATTTTTCACATATTGTTGATATTACTATCATAATATGTTGACAGAGATTCCAAAAGAGGACATTGACAGCAGTTTAACACAACGTTTATGTCAAACTGTTAACATAGTTTGAACCCCCCCCCCCCCCCCCCCCCCGCCCATACCACATTTGGTTCATATTGCTATTGTTACTATGATTGCTGTCATACTGTGTTCAAACAGACTCCAAGAGATGATGTTAGCAGCAGTTCAGCGCATCGGTGACTATGTCAAGCTGTTGACGTGTTTCGAGTTCCACACGCCCCCTACCCACGCCGACCGTCAGGACCTGAGGAATGCCATCCACACCCTCACTGAACTCAACAGAGGCATGCAGGAGGTAGGATGATGTCCATGCAGGAGGTAGGATGATGTTTATCCTCCATGCAGGAGGTAGGATGATGTTCATGCAGGAGGTAGGATGATGTTTATCCTCCATGCAGGAGGTAGGATGATGTCCATGCAGGAGGTAGGATGATGTTTATCCTCCATGCAGGAGGTAGGATGATGTTTATCCTCCATGCAGGAGGTAGGATGATGTTTATCCTCCATGCAGGAGGTAGGATGATGTTTATCCTCCATGCAGGAGGTAGGATGATGTTTATCCTCCATGCAGGAGGTAGGATGATGTTTATCCTCCATACAGGAGCTATGTTGCTGTTCATCCTCCATACAGGAGCTATGTTGTTCATCATCCATACAGGAGCTATGTTGCTTTCATCATCCTCCATACAGGAGCTATGTTGTTCATCCTCCATACAGGAGCTATGTTGTTCATCCTCCATACAGGAGCTATGTTGTTTCATCCTCCATACAGGAGCTATGTTGTGTTCATCCTCCATACAGGAGCTATGTTGTGTTCATCCTCCATACAGGAGCTATGTTGTTGTTCATCCTCCATACAGGAGCTATGTTGTGTTCATCCTCCATACAGGAGCTATGTTGCTGTTCATCCTCCATACAGGAGCTATGTTGTTTCATCCTCCATACAGGAGCTATGTTGTTCATCCTCCATACAGGAGCTATGTTGTTGTTCATCCTCCATACAGGAGCTATGTTGCTGTTCATCCTCCATACAGGAGCTATGTTGTTCATCCTCCATACAGGAGCTATGTTGTTCATCCTCCATACAGGAGCTATGTTGCTGTTCATCCTCCATACAGGAGCTATGTTGTTGTTCATCCTCCATACAGGAGCTATGTTGTTCATCCTCCATACAGGAGCTATGTTGTTGTTCATCCTCCATACAGGAGCTATGTTGTTGTTCATCCTCCATACAGGAGCTATGTTGTTCATCCTCCATACAGGAGCTATGTTGTTGTTCATCCTCCATACAGGAGCTATGTTGTTGTTCATCCTCCATACAGGAGCTATGTTGTTCATCCTCCATACAGGAGCTATGTTGTTGTTCATCCTCCATACAGGAGCTATGTTGTTCATCCTCCATACAGGAGCTATGTTGTTCATCCTCCATACAGGAGCTATGTTGTTGTTCATCCTCCATACAGGAGCTATGTTGTTGTTCATCCTCCATACAGGAGCTATGTTGTTGTTCATCCTCCATACAGGAGCTATGTTGCTGTTCATCCTCCATACAGGAGCTATGTTGTTGTTCATCCTCCATACAGGAGCTATGTTGCTGTTGTTCATCCTCCATACAGGAGCTATGTTGTTGTTCATCCTCCATACAGGAGCTATGTTGTTGTTCATCCTCCATACAGGAGCTATGTTGTTGTTCATCCTCCATACAGGAGCTATGTTGTTCATCCTCCATACAGGAGCTATGTTGCTGTTCATCCTCCATACAGGAGCTATGTTGTTCATCCTCCATACAGGAGCTATGTTGTTGTTCATCCTCCATACAGGAGCTATGTTGTTCATCCTCCATACAGGAGCTATGTTGTTGTTCATCCTCCATACAGGAGCTATGTTGTTGTTCATCCTCCATACAGGAGCTATGTTGTTCATCCTCCATACAGGAGCTATGTTGTTCATCCTCCATACAGGAGCTATGTTGTTCATCCTCCATACAGGAGCTATGTTGTTCATCCTCCATACAGGAGCTATGTTGTTGTTCATCCTCCATACAGGAGCTATGTTGTTGTTCATCCTCCATACAGGAGCTATGTTGTTGTTCATCCTCCATACAGGAGCTATGTTGTTGTTCATCCTCCATACAGGAGCTATGTTGTTGTTCATCCTCCATACAGGAGCTATGTTGTTGTTGTGTTCATCCTCCATACAGGAGCTATGTTGTTGTTCATCCTCCATACAGGAGCTATGTTGTTGTTCATCCTCCATACAGGAGCTATGTTGTTGTTCATCCTCCATACAGGAGCTATGTTGTTCATCCTCCATACAGGAGCTATGTTGTGTTCATCCTCCATACAGGAGCTATGTTGCTGTTCATCCTCCATACAGGAGCTATGTTGTTCATCATCTCCATACAGGAGCTATGTTCATTCATCCTCCATACAGGAGCTATGTTGTTCATCCTCCATACAGGAGCTATGTTGTTCATCCTCCATACAGGAGCTATGTTGTTGTTCATCCTCCATACAGGAGCTATGTTGTTCATCCTCCATACAGGAGCTATGTTGTTGTTCATCCTCCATACAGGAGCTATGTTGTTGTTCATCCTCCATACAGGAGCTATGTTGTTGTTCATCCTCCATACAGGAGCTATGTTGTTGTTCATCCTCCATACAGGAGCTATGTTGCTGTTCATCCTCCATACAGGAGCTATGTTGTTGTTCATCCTCCATACAGGAGCTATGTTGTTGTTCATCCTCCATACAGGAGCTATGTTGTTGTTCATCCTCCATACAGGAGCTATGTTGTTGTTCATCCTCCATACAGGAGCTATGTTGTTGTTCATCCTCCATACAGGAGCTATGTTGTTGTTCATCCTCCATACAGGAGCTATGTTGTTCATGTTCATCCTCCATACAGGAGCTATGTTGTTGTTCATCCTCCATACAGGAGCTATGTTGTTCATCCTCCATACAGGAGCTATGTTGTTGTTCATCCTCCATACAGGAGCTATGTTGTTGTTCATCCTCCATACAGGAGCTATGTTGTTGTTCATCCTCCATACAGGAGCTATGTTGTTGTTCATCCTCCATACAGGAGCTATGTTGTTGTTCATCCTCCATACAGGAGCTATGTTGTTCATCCTCCATACAGGAGCTATGTTGTTGTTCATCCTCCATACAGGAGCTATGTTGTTCATCCTCCATACAGGAGCTATGTTGTTGTTCATCCTCCATACAGGAGCTATGTTGTTGTTCATCCTCCATACAGGAGCTATGTTGTTCATCCTCCATACAGGAGCTATGTTGTTGTTCATCCTCCATACAGGAGCTATGTTGTTGTTCATCCTCCATACAGGAGCTATGTTGTTCATCCTCCATACAGGAGCTATGTTGTTGTTCATCCTCCATACAGGAGCTATGTTGTTGTTCATCCTCCATACAGGAGCTATGTTGTTGTTCATCCTCCATACAGGAGCTATGTTGTTGTTCATCCTCCATACAGGAGCTATGTTGTTGTTCATCCTCCATACAGGAGCTATGTTGTTCATCCTCCATACAGGAGCTATGTTGTTTCATCCTCCATACAGGAGCTATGTTGTTGTTCATCCTCCATACAGGAGCTATGTTGCTGTTCATCCTCCATACAGGAGCTATGTTGTGTTCATCCTCCATACAGGAGCTATGTTGTTGTTCATCCTCCATACAGGAGCTATGTTGTTTCATCCTCCATACAGGAGCTATGTTGTTGTTCATCCTCCATACAGGAGCTATGTTGTTCATCCTCCATACAGGAGCTATGTTGTTGTTCATCCTCCATACAGGAGCTATGTTGTGTTCATCCTCCATACAGGAGCTATGTTGTTGTTCATCCTCCATACAGGAGCTATGTTGTTGTTCATCCTCCATACAGGAGCTATGTTGTTGTTCATCCTCCATACAGGAGCTATGTTGTTGTTCATCCTCCATACAGGAGCTATGTTGTTGTTCATCCTCCATACAGGAGCTATGTTGTTCATCCTCCATACAGGAGCTATGTTGTTCATCCTCCATACAGGAGCTATGTTGTTGTTCATCCTCCATACAGGAGCTATGTTGTTGTTCATCCTCCATACAGGAGCTATGTTGTTGTTCATCCTCCATACAGGAGCTATGTTGTTGTTCATCCTCCATACAGGAGCTATGTTGTTGTTCATCCTCCATACAGGAGCTATGTTGTTGTTCATCCTCCATACAGGAGCTATGTTGTTGTTCATCCTCCATACAGGAGCTATGTTGTTGTTCATCCTCCATACAGGAGCTATGTTGTTGTTCATCCTCCATACAGGAGCTATGTTGTTCATCCTTCATATATCCATATAAAGGAGCTATGTTGACTGTTCATCCTCCTGTGTGAAAAGAGTGTATATCCAGGAGACCTCAATGTTACTCTGGCGGGAGACTGTGGAATGACATTCCTGACCATGTTAAAGGAAAGCTATTGGCATCCTTCAAAGCATCTTATCATGATTACCTTTTTAAACAATTATATGTTGTTCATCCTCCATACAGGAGCTATGTTGTGAATTCATCCTCCATACAGGAGCTATGTTGTTGTTCATCCTCCATACAGGAGCTATGTTGTTGTTCATCCTCCATACAGGAGCTATGTTGTTCATCCTCCATACAGGAGCTATTCATCCTCCATACAGGAGCTATGTTGTCCTGTTCATCCTCCATACAGGAGCTATGTTGTTGTTCATCCTCCATACAGGAGCTATGTTGTTGTTCATCCTCCATACAGGAGCTATGTTGTTGTTCATCCTCCATACAGGAGCTATGTTGTTGTTCATCCTCCATACAGGAGCTATGTTGTTGTTCATCCTCCATACAGGAGCTATGTTGTTGTGTCATCCTCCATACAGGAGCTATGTTGTTGTTCATCCTCCATACAGGAGCATTATTGTTGTTCATCCTATGTTGTTGTTCATCCTCCATACAGGAGCTATGTTGTTGTTCATCCTCCATACAGGAGCTATGTTGTTGTTCATCCTCCATACAGGAGCTATGTTGTGTTCATCCTCCATACAGGAGCTATGTTGTTGTTCATCCTCCATACAGGAGCTATGTTGTTGTTCATCCTCCATACAGGAGCTATGTTGTTGTTCATCCTCCATACAGGAGCTATGTTGTTGTTCATCCTCCATACAGGAGCTATGTTGTTGTTCATCCTCCATACAGGAGCTATGTTGTTGTTCATCCTCCATACAGGAGCTATGTTGTTGTTCATCCTCCATACAGGAGCTATGTTGTTGTTCATCCTCCATACAGGAGCTATGTTGTTGTTCATCCTCCATACAGGAGCTATGTTGTTGTTCATCCTCCATACAGGAGCTATGTTGTTGTTCATCCTCCATACAGGAGCTATGTTGTTGTTCATCCTCCATACAGGAGCTATGTTGTTGTTCATCCTCCATACAGGAGCTATGTTGTTGTTCATCCTCCATACAGGAGCTATGTTGCTGTTCATCCTCCATACAGGAGCTATGTTGTTGTTCATCCTCCATACAGGAGCTATGTTGTTGTTCATCCTCCATACAGGAGCTATGTTGTTGTTCATCCTCCATACAGGAGCTATGTTGTTGTTCATCCTCCATACAGGAGCTATGTTGTTGTTCATCCTCCATACAGGAGCTATGTTGCTGTTCATCCTCCATACAGGAGCTATGTTGTTGTTCATCCTCCATACAGGAGCTATGTTGTTGTTCATCCTCCATACAGGAGCTATGTTGCTGTTCATCCTCCATACAGGAGCTATGTTGCTGTTCATCCTCCATACAGGAGCTATGTTGTTGTTCATCCTCCATACAGGAGCTATGTTGCTGTTCATCCTCCATACAGGAGCTATGTTGTTGTTCATCCTCCATACAGGAGCTATGTTGTTTCATCCTCCATACAGGAGCTATGTTGTTCATGTTCATCCTCCATACAGGAGCTATGTTGCTGTTCATCCTCCATACAGGAGCTATGTTGTTGTTCATCCTCCATACAGGAGCTATGTTGTTGTTCATCCTCCATACAGGAGCTATGTTGCTGTTCATCCTCCATACAGGAGCTATGTTGTGTTCATCCTCCATACAGGAGCTATGTTGTTGTTCATCCTCCATACAGGAGCTATGTTGTTGTTCATCCTCCATACAGGAGCTATGTTGTTGTTCATCCTCCATACAGGAGCTATGTTGTTCATCCTCCATACAGGAGCTATGTTGTTTCATCCTCCATACAGGAGCTATGTTGTTGTTCATCCTCCATACAGGAGCTATGTTGTTGTTCATCCTCCATACAGGAGCTATGTTGTTGTTCATCCTCCATACAGGAGCTATGTTGTTGTTCATCCTCCATACAGGAGCTATGTTGTTGTTCATCCTCCATACAGGAGCTATGTTGTTGTTCATCCTCCATACAGGAGCTATGTTGTTGTTCATCCTCCATACAGGAGCTATGTTGTTGTTCATCCTCCATACAGGAGCTATGTTGTTGTTCATCCTCCATACAGGAGCTATGTTGTTGTTCATCCTCCATACAGGAGCTATGTTGTTGTTCATCCTCCATACAGGAGCTATGTTGTTGTTCATCCTCCATACAGGAGCTATGTTGTTGTTCATCCTCCATACAGGAGCTATGTTGTTGTTCATCCTCCATACAGGAGCTATGTTGTTGTTCATCCTCCATACAGGAGCTATGTTGTTCATCCTCCATACAGGAGCTATGTTGTTTCATCCTCCATACAGGAGCTATGTTGTTGTTCATCCTCCATACAGGAGCTATGTTGTTGTTCATCCTCCATACAGGAGCTATGTTGTTCATCCTCCATACAGGAGCTATGTTGTTGTTCATCCTCCATACAGGAGCTATGTTGCTGTTCATCCTCCATACAGGAGCTATGTTGTTGTTCATCCTCCATACAGGAGCTATGTTGTTCATCCTCCATACAGGAGCTATGTTGTTGTTCATCCTCCATACAGGAGCTATGTTGTTTCATCCTCCATACAGGAGCTATGTTGTTCATCCTCCATACAGGAGCTATGTTGTTGTTCATCCTCCATACAGGAGCTATGTTGTTGTTCATCCTCCATACAGGAGCTATGTTGTTGTTCATCCTCCATACAGGAGCTATGTTGTTGTTCATCCTCCATACAGGAGCTATGTTGTTCATCCTCCATACAGGAGCTATGTTGTTGTTCATCCTCCATACAGGAGCTATGTTGTGTTCATCCTCCATACAGGAGCTATGTTGTGTTCATCCTCCATACAGGAGCTATGTTGTTGTTCATCCTCCATACAGGAGCTATGTTGTTCATCCTCCATACAGGAGCTATGTTGTTGTTCATCCTCCATACAGGAGCTATGTTGTTGTTCATCCTCCATACAGGAGCTATGTTGTTGTTCATCCTCCATACAGGAGCTATGTTGTTGTTCATCCTCCATACAGGAGCTATGTTGTTGTTCATCCTCCATACAGGAGCTATGTTGTTGTTCATCCTCCATACAGGAGCTATGTTGTTGTTCATCCTCCATACAGGAGCTATGTTGTTGTTCATCCTCCATACAGGAGCTATGTTGTTGTTCATCCTCCATACAGGAGCTATGTTGTTGTTCATCCTCCATACAGGAGCTATGTTGTTGTTCATCCTCCATACAGGAGCTATGTTGCTGTTCATCCTCCATACAGGAGCTATGTTGTTGTTCATCCTCCATACAGGAGCTATGTTGTGTTCATCCTCCATACAGGAGCTATGTTGTTGTTCATCCTCCATACAGGAGCTATGTTGTTCATCCTCCATACAGGAGCTATGTTGTTGTTCATCCTCCATACAGGAGCTATGTTGTTGTTCATCCTCCATACAGGAGCTATGTTGTTGTTCATCCTCCATACAGGAGCTATGTTGTTGTTCATCCTCCATACAGGAGCTATGTTGTTGTTCATCCTCCATACAGGAGCTATGTTGTTGTTCATCCTCCATACAGGAGCTATGTTGTGTTCATCCTCCATACAGGAGCTATGTTGTTGTTCATCCTCCATACAGGAGCTATGTTGTGTTCATCCTCCATACAGGAGCTATGTTGTTGTTCATCCTCCATACAGGAGCTATGTTGCTGTTCATCCTCCATACAGGAGCTATGTTGTTGTTCATCCTCCATACAGGAGCTATGTTGTTGTTCATCCTCCATACAGGAGCTATGTTGTTGTTCATCCTCCATACAGGAGCTATGTTGTCCATACAGGAGCTGTTCATCCTCCATACAGGAGCTATGTTGTTGTTCATCCTCCATACAGGAGCTATGTTGTTGTTCATCCTCCATACAGGAGCTATGTTGTGTTCATCCTCCATACAGGAGCTATGTTGTTGTTCATCCTCCATACAGGAGCTATGTTGTTTCATCCTCCATACAGGAGCTATGTTGCTGTTCATCCTCCATACAGGAGCTATGTTGTGTTCATCCTCCATACAGGAGCTATGTTGTTGTTCATCCTCCATACAGGAGCTATGTTGCTGTTCATCCTCCATACAGGAGCTATGTTGTTGTTCATCCTCCATACAGGAGCTATGTTGTGTTCATCCTCCATACAGGAGCTATGTTGCTGTTCATCCTCCATACAGGAGCTATGTTGCTGTTCATCCTCCATACAGGAGCTATGTTGTTGTTCATCCTCCATACAGGAGCTATGTTGTTGTTCATCCTCCATACAGGAGCTATGTTGTTGTTCATCCTCCATACAGGAGCTATGTTGTTGTTCATCCTCCATACAGGAGCTATGTTGTTGTTCATCCTCCATACAGGAGCTATGTTGTTGTTCATCCTCCATACAGGAGCTATGTTGTTGTTCATCCTCCATACAGGAGCTATGTTGCTGTTCATCCTCCATACAGGAGCTATGTTGTTGTTCATCCTCCATACAGGAGCTATGTTGCTGTTCATCCTCCATACAGGAGCTATGTTGCTGTTCATCCTCCATACAGGAGCTATGTTGCTGTTCATCCTCCATACAGGAGCTATGTTGTTGTTCATCCTCCATACAGGAGCTATGTTGCTGTTCATCCTCCATACAGGAGCTATGTTGTTGTTCATCCTCCATACAGGAGCTATGTTGCTGTTCATCCTCCATACAGGAGCTATGTTGTTGTTCATCCTCCATACAGGAGCTATGTTGTTGTTCATCCTCCATACAGGAGCTATGTTGTTGTTCATCCTCCATACAGGAGCTATGTTGTTGTTCATCCTCCATACAGGAGCTATGTTGCTGTTCATCCTCCATACAGGAGCTATGTTGCTGTTCATCCTCCATACAGGAGCTATGTTGTTGTTCATCCTCCATACAGGAGCTATGTTGTTGTTCATCCTCCATACAGGAGCTATGTTGTTGTTCATCCTCCATACAGGAGCTATGTTGTTTCATCCTCCATACAGGAGCTATGTTGTTGTTCATCCTCCATACAGGAGCTATGTTGCTGTTCATCCTCCATACAGGAGCTATGTTGTTGTTCATCCTCCATACAGGAGCTATGTTGCTGTTCATCCTCCATACAGTTGTTCATCCTCCATACAGGAGCTATGTTGCTGTTCATCCTCCATACAGGAGCTATGTTGTTGTTCATCCTCCATACAGGAGCTATGTTGTTGTTCATCCTCCATACAGGAGCTATGTTGTTGTTCATCCTCCATACAGGAGCTATGTTGTTGTTCATCCTCCATACAGGAGCTATGTTGTTGTTCATCCTCCATACAGGAGCTATGTTGTTGTTCATCCTCCATACAGGAGCTATGTTGTTGTTCATCCTCCATACAGGAGCTATGTTGTTCATCCTCCATACAGGAGCTATGTTGTTGTTCATCCTCCATACAGGAGCTATGTTGTTCATCCTCCATACAGGAGCTATGTTGTTGTTCATCCTCCATACAGGAGCTATGTTGTTGTTCATCCTCCATACAGGAGCTATGTTGCTGTTCATCCTCCATACAGGAGCTATGTTGTTGTTCATCCTCCATACAGGAGCTATGTTGTTGTTCATCCTCCATACAGGAGCTATGTTGTTGTTCATCCTCCATACAGGAGCTATGTTGTTGTTCATCCTCCATACAGGAGCTATGTTGTTGTTCATCCTCCATACAGGAGCTATGTTGTTCATCCTCCATACAGGAGCTATGTTGTTCATCCTCCATACAGGAGCTATGTTGTTGTTCATCCTCCATACAGGAGCTATGTTGTTCATCCTCCATACAGGAGCTATGTTGTTCATCCTCCATACAGGAGCTATGTTGTTGTTCATCCTCCATACAGGAGCTATGTTGTTGTTCATCCTCCATACAGGAGCTATGTTGTTCATCCTCCATACAGGAGCTATGTTGTTCATCCTCCATACAGGAGCTATGTTGTTGTTCATCCTCCATACAGGAGCTATGTTGTTGTTCATCCTCCATACAGGAGCTATGTTGTTGTTCATCCTCCATACAGGAGCTATGTTGTTGTTCATCCTCCATACAGGAGCTATGTTGTTGTTCATCCTCCATACAGGAGCTATGTTGTTCATCCTCCATACAGGAGCTATGTTGTTCATCCTCCATACAGGAGCTATGTTGTTGTTCATCCTCCATACAGGAGCTATGTTGTTCATCCTCCATACAGGAGCTATGTTGTTCATCCTCCATACAGGAGCTATGTTGTTGTTCATCCTCCATACAGGAGCTATGTTGTTGTTCATCCTCCATACAGGAGCTATGTTGTTGTTCATCCTCCATACAGGAGCTATGTTGTTGTTCATCCTCCATACAGGAGCTATGTTGTTGTTCATCCTCCATACAGGAGCTATGTTGTTGTTCATCCTCCATACAGGAGCTATGTTGTTGTTCATCCTCCATACAGGAGCTATGTTGTTGTTCATCCTCCATACAGGAGCTATGTTGTTCATCCTCCATACAGGAGCTATGTTGCTGTTCATCCTCCATACAGGAGCTATGTTGTTCATCCTCCATACAGGAGCTATGTTGTTGTTCATCCTCCATACAGGAGCTATGTTGTTGTTCATCCTCCATACAGGAGCTATGTTGTTGTTCATCCTCCATACAGGAGCTATGTTGTTGTTCATCCTCCATACAGGAGCTATGTTGTTGTTCATCCTCCATACAGGAGCTATGTTGTTGTTCATCCTCCATACAGGAGCTATGTTGTTGTTCATCCTCCATACAGGAGCTATGTTGTTCATCCTCCATACAGGAGCTATGTTGTTGTTCATCCTCCATACAGGAGCTATGTTGTTGTTCATCCTCCATACAGGAGCTATGTTGTTGTTCATCCTCCATACAGGAGCTATGTTGTTGTTCATCCTCCATACAGGAGCTATGTTGCTGTTCATCCTCCATACAGGAGCTATGTTGCTGTTCATCCTCCATACAGGAGCTATGTTGCTGTTCATCCTCCATACAGGAGCTATGTTGTTGTTCATCCTCCATACAGGAGCTATGTTGTTGTTCATCCTCCATACAGGAGCTATGTTGCTGTTCATCCTCCATACAGGAGCTATGTTGTTGTTCATCCTCCATACAGGAGCTATGTTGTTCATCCTCCATACAGGAGCTATGTTGTTCATCCTCCATACAGGAGCTATGTTGCTGTTCATCCTCCATACAGGAGCTATGTTGCTGTTCATCCTCCATACAGGAGCTATGTTGCTGTTCATCCTCCATACAGGAGCTATGTTGTTGTTCATCCTCCATACAGGAGCTATGTTGCTGTTCATCCTCCATACAGGAGCTATGTTGCTGTTCATCCTCCATACAGGAGCTATGTTGTTGTTCATCCTCCATACAGGAGCTATGTTGTTGTTCATCCTCCATACAGGAGCTATGTTGTTCATCCTCCATACAGGAGCTATGTTGTTGTTCATCCTCCATACAGGAGCTATGTTGTTGTTCATCCTCCATACAGGAGCTATGTTGCTGTTCATCCTCCATACAGGAGCTATGTTGTTGTTCATCCTCCATACAGGAGCTATGTTGTTGTTCATCCTCCATACAGGAGCTATGTTGCTGTTCATCCTCCATACAGGAGCTATGTTGTGTCATCCTCCATACAGGAGCTATGTTGTTGTTCATCCTCCATACAGGAGCTATGTTGTTTCATCCTCCATACAGGAGCTATGTTGTTGTTCATCCTCCATACAGGAGCTATGTTGTTGTTCCTCCATACAGGAGCTATGTTGTTCATCCTCCATACAGGAGCTATGTTGTTCATCCTCCATACAGGAGCTATGTTGTGTTCATCCTCCATACAGGAGCTATGTTGCTGTTCATCCTCCATACAGGAGCTATGTTGTTGTTCATCCTCCATACAGGAGCTATGTTGTTCATCCTCATCCTCCATACAGGAGCTATGTTGCTATGTTCATCCTCCATACAGGAGCTATGTTGTTGTTCATCCTCCATACAGGAGCTATGTTGTTGTTCATCCTCCATACAGGAGCTATGTTGCTGTTCATCCTCCATACAGGAGCTATGTTGCTGTTCATCCTCCATACAGGAGCTATGTTGTTGTTCATCCTCCATACAGGAGCTATGTTGCTGTTCATCCTCCATACAGGAGCTATGTTGCTGTTCATCCTCCATACAGGAGCTATGTTGCTGTTCATCCTCCATACAGGAGCTATGTTGTTGTTCATCCTCCATACAGGAGCTATGTTGCTGTTCATCCTCCATACAGGAGCTATGTTGCTGTTCATCCTCCATACAGGAGCTATGTTGCTGTTCATCCTCCATACAGGAGCTATGTTGCTGTTCATCCTCCATACAGGAGCTATGTTGCTGTTCATCCTCCATACAGGAGCTATGTTGTGTTCATCCTCCATACAGGAGCTATGTTGCTGTTCATCCTCCATACAGGAGCTATGTTGCTGTTCATCCTCCATACAGGAGCTATGTTGCTGTTCATCCTCCATACAGGAGCTATGTTGTTGTTCATCCTCCATACAGGAGCTATGTTGCTGTTCATCCTCCATACAGGAGCTATGTTGCTGTTCATCCTCCATACAGGAGCTATGTTGTTGTTCATCCTCCATACAGGAGCTATGTTGTTGTTCATCCTCCATACAGGAGCTATGTTGTTGTTCATCCTCCATACAGGAGCTATGTTGTTGTTCATCCTCCATACAGGAGCTATGTTGTTGTTCATCCTCCATACAGGAGCTATGTTGCTGTTCATCCTCCATACAGGAGCTATGTTGGAGCTGTTCATCCTCCATACAGGAGCTATGTTGTTGTTCATCCTCCATACAGGAGCTATGTTGCTGTTCATCCTCCATACAGGAGCTATGTTGCTGTTCATCCTCCATACAGGAGCTATGTTGTGTTCATCCTCCATACAGGAGCTATGTTGTTGTTCATCCTCCATACAGGAGCTATGTTGTTGTTCATCCTCCATACAGGAGCTATGTTGTTGTTCATCCTCCATACAGGAGCTATGTTGTGTTCATCCTCCATACAGGAGCTATGTTGTTCATCCTCCATACAGGAGCTATGTTGCTGTTCATCCTCCATACAGGAGCTATGTTGTTGTTCATCCTCCATACAGGAGCTATGTTGTTGTTCATCCTCCATACAGGAGCTATGTTGTTGTTCATCCTCCATACAGGAGCTATGTTGCTGTTCATCCTCCATACAGGAGCTATGTTGTTGTTCATCCTCCATACAGGAGCTATGTTGCTGTTCATCCTCCATACAGGAGCTATGTTGTTGTTCATCCTCCATACAGGAGCTATGTTGTGTTCATCCTCCATACAGGAGCTATGTTGTTGTTCATCCTCCATACAGGAGCTATGTTGCTGTTCATCCTCCATACAGGAGCTATGTTGCTGTTCATCCTCCATACAGGAGCTATGTTGTTGTTCATCCTCCATACAGGAGCTATGTTGCTGTTCATCCTCCATACAGGAGCTATGTTGCTGTTCATCCTCCATACAGGAGCTATGTTGTTGTTCATCCTCCATACAGGAGCTATGTTGTTGTTCATCCTCCATACAGGAGCTATGTTGTTGTTCATCCTCCATACAGGAGCTATGTTGCTGTTCATCCTCCATACAGGAACTATGTTGCTGTTCATCCTCCATACAGGAGCTATGTTGTTGTTCATCCTCCATACAGGAGCTATGTTGGAGCTGTTCATCCTCCATACAGGAACTATGTTGCTGTTCATCCTCCATACAGGAACTATGTTGCTGTTCATCCTCCATACAGGAACTATGTTGCTGT
>CM065690.1:60465850-60468350 GCA_017654935.2 Phymorhynchus buccinoides | reverse complement strand
GGCCAATCGTTACCTGATCAAGCAGTGGGATACTAATGATATGTTAATGCTATGTTAATGTAGGCATTACTGGAGGCCAATCGTTACCTGATCAAACAGTTGGATACTAATGATATGTTAATGCTATGTTAATGTAGGCATTACTGGAGGCTAATCGTTACCTGATCAAACAGTTGGATACTAATGATATGTTGATGCTATGTTAATGTAGGCATTACTGGAGGCCAATCGTTGCAATTGGATACTAATGATATGTAAAAAGGTGGTTCTTAAACAGCTGTCTGACCATCTTCAGGTAAACGATCTTTTCTATCCAAACCAGTCTGCTTATCGAGCAGGTCACAGTACTGAGACAGCCCTCTTAAAGATAACGAACGACCTGCTCACTGCCTTGGATGAAAACAAGGTTTCTCTTCTCTCTCTCATTGATCTTTCTGCAGCGTTTGATACTATCGACCACTCTATCCTCATTTCTAGACTTCACACCTCCTTTGGTCCATCTGGGGCTGTTCTTTCCTGGTTTTCTTCCTACCTCTCTGATCGCACACAGACAGTTGTTGTCAATGGTTCTTCATCTCTTTCAAAAGGTCTTCAGTTCGGTGTGCCCCAAGGTTCTGTCTTAGGCCCTATCCCTTTTGTTTTTTATACCCAACCTCTCCGCCATCATCAACCAGCATTCTCTTCTACATCATAGCTTTTCTGATGACAATCAACTGTACATTTCTGCCCACCTGAGTCAATTAGATCAAATGATTTCTTCTTCTAAGTTGTGCATCTCTGCTGTTAAAACATGGATGTTTTACAACAAACTGCAACTAATTGCTGAAAAGACAGAGATGATTCTTGTAGCCTCTAACCACACAATTAAAATTCAGGTTCTCCCAGGTTCTGTCGACATTGATGGCACTGAGATCAAGCTATCGGCATCCGTCCGCAATCTAGGTGTTACTTTGGACCAAACCCTTTCTTTCAAACAGCATGTTTCCAATGTTTGCAAGGCTTGCTATCTAGAACTTCGAAGAATTAGTTCAATCCGCCGTTTCCTCTCTCAAGATGCCCTGAAGACTCTAGTATGTGCTTTTGTTCTGTCTTGCCTTGACTACTGTAACTCACTTCTTGCTGGCTGTCCATCAACTCTCATCTCTAAGCTCCAACGGGCCCAGAATAATGCTGCTCGTCTCATTTCTTGCTTCCCTAGGTTCGATCATATCACTCCGGTTCTTCGTTCCCTACATTGGCTCCCAGTTCAATCATGTATTGACTACAAAATTCTCCTCCTCATCTTCAAGTCACTGAAAGATCAAGCTCCCCTGTATCTCTCTGATCTTCTTCATCTCTATGTCCCAGCTCGCCAACTACGTTCGTCTTCTGATTCTCGTCTCCTTTCCCTTCCCTCCATCCGTCTCAAATCTGCTGGCCAACGTTCTTTTTCTTGTCAAGCACCATCTCTTTGGAATTCTCTGCCTTCTCCTCTCCGACACTCCAACTCAGTCTCCTCATTCAAAACCTCTCTTAAAACCCATCTTTTTCCTGCTGCACCCTAAATATTTGATCAGTTGTCTATCATTGTGTGCACGTGAGGGAAGATTGAATAAGAGGTTTGTGCTGTGTTTTGTGGTGCGTGTGTGTGTGTGTTGTGTGTGTGTGTGAGCATGCATGTGTGCATACATGTGTGCTTGTGTGTGTTTTGGTTTTGTGGGTTGTGTGTGCACGCATAGTCTGTCTGCGTGCATACGTTGTGTGTGAGGGTGTTTGTGCATGTGTGTTGGTGTATGTGGTCAGTCCGTGCGGCTTGGTTGCTGTGGCTTACTGAATGGGGTATGAACGAGTTGGCGTCGATAAATGTGTGTGTGTGTGTTAGAGAGAGAGAGAGTTGCTTTGTATATGCGTTGTTGCTGGTTGGTGTCATTCTTGAATGCTGTTTTTGTTGTCTGTTGATGAATAATTGATTGTAAAGCCCTTTGGGCTCATCTTGTAAAGCCCTTTGGGCTCATCTGAGGTAAAGCGCTATATAAATGTACTATTATTATTATTATTATGTTAATGCTACTGGAGGCCAATCGTTACCTGATCAAACAGTTGGATACCAATGATATGTTAATGCTATGTTAATGTAGGCATTACTGGAGGCCAATCGTTACAGTTGGATACTAATGATATGTTAATGCTATGTTAATGTAGGCATTACTGGAGGCCAATGGTAACAGTTGGATACTAATGATATGTTAATGCTATGTTAATGTAGGCATTACTAGAGGCCAATCGTTACCTAATCAAACAGTTGGATGCTAATGATATGTTAATGCTATGTTAATGTAGGCATTACTGGAGGCCAATCGTTACAATTGGATACTAATGATATGTTAATGTAGGCATTACTCAGACCTGTTTACCATTCCGGTTTAGCCGGAATTATTCCGGAAATTTGCTAAAATTCCGGGTAAAATAGTAAATTCCGGGTGAACGCTGAAAATTCCGGATTTCGAAAAAACGTCTATTA
>CM065690.1:60435850-60460850 GCA_017654935.2 Phymorhynchus buccinoides | reverse complement strand
CCTCCCTACTCCCCACCTCCACCCTATGCACTCACGCGCACGCGCTAACCTCAGTCAACGTCAATGAGTCCCCACCCGCATGCGTTAAGCTCATGTTAGTTGGAAGACAATAGCGGAGAATAGCGCGATGTTGAACGTAGGTAAGGTAATCCTCGCTAAAGTAATCTCTGCTGTCCATCCGTTTTCTTGCTGGTGGGCAGTTGTTTCTCCGTATAGTGTTGAACTTTGCATCCGATGCTGTTGAAATTTTGCAACAAAATAGTCACTATCCCTGGTCATGCATGTTCGAAATTTGGAGTGAATGGCGGGTCTCGTTTCGCCGCGGTTTGTGAAAAGTTGAAGCGGCGTATATTGCGCACGTTTATAAATCAATTCGCTTCCATGGCAATCCGTCCAGAAATACCGGATACGGGCGCCGAGAGGCCGGTGGATACGCGTTTCGCGCATTTGCCGAACCGCGCAAATGACACGGATGCCTTGGTTGCCGTTGCCATGGCCACGTTAGGGCTCATAGCAAATTTTAAGTGATTTGGTCGAAAAACGGCGGAGTTATAAGGCCCGTTTTGTGTTTCAGACAGACAGACACACACTTGCCTTTTTATTATATGATTTGTAAAAGCGCTTTGAGCATGCTTTAAGCGTGAAATTTTAAGCGCTATGGAAAATAAAGTTATTATTATTATTTGCATTTGTAAGAATTCTTCTTTTTTTTCTTTTTCTTCCCTTTTTTTGGTCCGATTTGGCTGACATTTTCAGGAAAGATGCAGGACCATGTGGGTATTCGAAATTTGAAATATTAAATGATTTCGCCAAAGTTTCGGCAAAATATGGCGCCAAAAAAACCCCCGCAAAATTAAGGAAATTTCAATCTTGAATATTTCAAAAACGTCTGAACGGATTTTTTTCATATTTTCAGTATTTTGTTAAAAATAGATTTCCCATGCTTCCGTTATAACACCAAACCGGAAATAAGAACCTCCAGCTAGGAACGTGCAGCTTTCATTTGGCTCACGGAATAGCCCAAAGTGGAAGTGACGTCACAAAGCTAACTACTGGATATTGTAGCTCTTATGTTGGCCCAGGTCGGAAAGGAGTTTAGTGATGATATGTTAAATAGTTTGGAAGTTATTCAAATTTATGTAAAATGGGTTGTGTCACTTTCACTGTTTTCCATATATGTTTTGTTTTTGTTTTCCAACCGATTGCTGAAATTTGCAGGAAAATTGAAGGACACACTTTTCATGCTGAATGTTAAATATTAAACAGATTGGACAAAGTTTATAATCTTGAATAACTTGAAAATGGCTGCGCGGAATGTGTTCATATTTTCAGTATTTATTGAAAAATAGCATAGCAACACTTCCTGTATAAAAAGAAACTGGAAGTATCAACCGGAAGTATGGCAGAATTGGGAGGGGTACTTGCATATTTTCAATCAAATAACAGTATTCGACAACATAAACAAAAGTAAAATAAACAAAAGAAATAAAAACTGAAAGAAAACATTCATGATTACTGACCATCCAATATAATTATAATCAACATGTAAAATGATCAATAACAACATAGATTGTTCCAGCCATCTGTCTATACCTCTGTTCTTGAACAACATAGATTGTTTCCAGCCATCTATCTATACCTCTGTCTTTTCTTGAACAACATAGATTGTTTCCAGCCATCTGTTTATACCTCTGTCTGTTCTTGAACAACATAGATTGTTTCCAGCCATCTGTCTATACCTCTGTCTGTTCTTGAACAACATAGATTGTTTCCAGCCATCTGTCTATACCTCTGTCTGTTCTTGAACAACATAGATTGTTTCCAGCCATCTATCTATACCTCTGTCTGTTCTTGAACAACATAGATTGTTCCAGCCATCTGTCTATGCCTCTGTCTGTTCTTGAACAACATAGATTGTTTCCAGCCATCTGTCTATACCTCTGTCTGTTCTTGAACAACATAGATTGTTTCCAGCCATCTGTCTATACCTCTGTTCTTGAACAACATAGATTGTTTCCAGCCATCTGTCTATACCTCTGTCTGTTCTTGAACAACATAGATTGTTTCCAGCCATCTGTCTATACCTCTGTCTGTTCTTGAACAACATAGATTGTTTCCAGCCATCTGTCTATACCTCTGTCTGTTCTTGAACAACATAGATTGTTCCAGCCATCTGTCTATACCTCTGTCTGTTCTTGAACAACATAGATTGTTTCCAGCCATCTGTCTATACCTCTGTCTGTTCTTGAACAACATAGATTGTTTCCAGCCATCTGTCTATACCTCTGTCTGTTCTTGAACAACATAGATTGTTCCAGCCATCTGTCTATACCTCTGTCTGTTCTTGAACAACATAGATTGTTTCCAGCCATCTGTCTATACCTCTGTCTGTTCTTGAACAACATAGATTGTTTCCAGCCATCTGTCTATACCTCTCTGTTCTTGAACAACATAGATTGTTTCCAGCCATCTGTCTATGCCTCTGTCTGTTCTTGAACAACATAGATTGTTTCCAGCCATCTGTTTATACCTCTGTCTGTTCTTGAACAACATAGATCATTTCCAGCCATCTGTCTATACCTCTGTCTGTTCTTGAACAACATAGATTGTTTCCAGCCATCTGTCTATACCTCTGTCTGTTCTTGAACAACATAGATTGTTTCCAGCCATCTGTTTATACCTCTGTTCTTGAACAACATAGATTGTTCCAGTCATCTGTCTATACCTCTGTTCTTGAACAACATAGATTGTTTCCAGCCATCTGTTTATACCTCTGTTCTTGAACAACATAGATTGTTCCAGTCATCTGTCTATACCTCTGTTCTTGAACAACATAGATTGTTTCCAGCCATCTGTCTATACCTCTGTTCTTGAACAACATAGATTGTTTCCAGCCATCTGTCTATACCTCTGTTCTTGAACAACATAGATTGTTCCAGTCATCTGTCTATACCTCTGTTCTTGAACAACATAGATTGTTCCAGCCATCTGTCTATACCTCTGTTCTTGAACAACATAGATTGTTCCAGTCATCTGTCTATGCCTCTGTCTGTTCTTAAGCAACATAGATTGTTTCCAGCCATCTGTCTATACCTCTGTCTCTTGTTATGTTAGTTAGCCTGATTTTTTTAGCTTTTGCTATAAAACTAGCCACTGATTGAATAATTTCTTCGTTATCAGATTTTAGCAGAGAAGTAACATCATCCCTTTTGGCTGCAGCTGAGCTGGAAAAGAAGGATTTCTTTCTTAGTTCTTCATAAGCTGTACAATGAAATAAAAAGTGTTTTTCGTCATCAATACTGGATCTACATAAAGGGCATGGTGAATTTGTACACGTATCATGTTTGAACCATCTTTTATTGGCATTAAAACCAAATGTACGCAACCTGAATCTAGTATAATTAATCCTGTACCATTTGTTTGTAATTACGTTAAGGTACCTTTCTGAGTGAAAAACAGTCTTGAACAAGAAAAAACAGCAGTAATTTTAATTATTTTCCATATCCCAGTGCCAGTTTTGCTTAAAGGAACAAATTAATCTGTCTTTGAATTCAGCAATGAACTGTTTCTCGTTTCCAACTTCCTGAGAAATCCAGACTATACCAAATAAAGCCATGCTCTGATAACACTTTATTTTTACCCTGAAAGCCCAGTTTTCTTTGTTTAAATGTAGTTGTAAGAGCATCATGTTGTAAGCTTGTCTACAAATACGTGAATGTGATAGTTTTAATAATTTTAACCAGTATTTAATACTTTTTACAAACATCTTGAAATACAATGGGTATCTGCCCGTTTCTCCGTACAAAACAGTATTTGATGAATGAATAGGTACTTTTAAGAATCGTTTTATGGCATAAGTATGAATCTTTTCTATTTGTAAATTAGTACTTAAACCCCATTATCTCAACAGCGTAAGTAAGTAGTGGCACAATCTGTATATCAAACAGCTTCCAAAACAAATGAGGATCCATGCAATTAAGTTTTCTTGATGACTTTTAAATTTCTATAACACCCCTTTTACCTTTTCTACAAGTATCTTCCCTTGTATATCTAAGACTTAATTTAGTTGAGAATATCATGCCTCAGTACTTATACCAATTTACAACAGCTACCTCTGCATTTCCATAATACCACTTTTGCATCTCTAAGTGTCCTCCCATTCTAAAAACCATAATATTTAATTTATTATAATTTACAGTTAAACCTAAGTGATCTGCTTCAAGTTTCGAGGCATTTAACTGATTTTGGAGTCCTATAACTGTTCCTGATAGCAAGATAACATCATCAGCGAATAGTAGCAGAAATATCTACAGCTTCAGAAATTAATTGTATACCATGTTTTCCTTTTATTGGATAGTTCAATTGCTAGTTCATTAATGAAAAAGGAGAGAATAGCAGCGGACTAAGAATACAACCTTGTTTTACCCCATTTGGACATTAAAAATAATCTGAGTATGAACATTTTACACGCACACTTGCTCATACAGAGTCATATGTACCTCTAACGGCGTAGTACAATTTACCATTAACCCCAGATTTCCGTAATGCATTCCAAAGGGCGTTACGATTGACAAGTCAAAGGCCTTTTTAAAATCCACGAACGCCACATATAATTTCTTATTACAAAGCAGGTATTTCTGAACGAGTGAATAGAGGGTGAAAATGTGGTCTATGGTACTGTAATTAGCTCTAAACCCAGCCTGCTCCTCAATTATCTTTTCCTCTCTTTCTGCCCACTTTGTTAACCTTTTGTTTAAAATATAAGTGTAGACTTTGCTCAGAACACTGGTAAGCGCTATACCTCGATAGTTATCTGGACTATTTGTGTTGCCTTTTTTGTATAGTGGGATGATAACAGATTTAGCCCATTCAACTGGGAACTGACCACTTTGGAAAAGTTGGTTGTATAGTTGTAGTAGAAAATTGATCATTGAATAATTAGCACATTTCAATATTTCCCCAATAATTATATCCGGTCCTGCACTTTTACCCATCTTTAAGGTTGGCTTCAGTTAACCTGTTTAGTTCAGCGTTTTTTCCTTTTGTGTACCTTGTCCTTCAGTGGTTATTTCTTTGTTTTTTTCAGTTAAGAAGCATTCCTTCAGTGGGGTTCAGTTAAGAAACATTCCTTCAGTTATGACCAATTGGCTGGGGTTCAGTTAAGAAACATTCCTTCAGTTACGACCAATTGGGCTGGGGTTCAGTTAAGAAACATTCCTTCAGTTACGACCAATTGGCTGGGGTTCAGTTAAGAAACATTCCTTCAGTTACGACCAATTGGGCTGGGGTTCAGTTAAGAAACATTCCTTCAGTTACGACCAATTGGGGGGTTCAGTTAAGAAACATTCCTTCAGTTACGACCAATTGGCTGGGGTTCAGTTAAGAAACATTCCTTCAGTTACGACCAATTGGCTGGGGTTCAGTTAAGAAACATTCCTTCAGTTACGACCAATTGGCTGGGGTTCAGTTAAGAAACATTCCTTCAGTTACGACCAATTGGCTGGGGTTCAGTTAAGAAACATTCCTTCAGTTACGACCAATTGGCTGGGGTTCAGTTAAGAAACATTCCTTCAGTTACGACCAATTGGGCTGGGGTTCAGTTAAGAAGCATTCCTTCAGTTACGACCAATTGGCTGGGGTTCAGTTAAGAAACATTCCTTCAGTTACGACCAATTGGCTGGGGTTCAGTTAAGAAACATTCCTTCAGTTACGACCAATTGGCTGGGGTTCAGTTAAGAAACATTCCTTCAGTTACGACCAATTGGCTGGGGTTCAGTTAAGAAACATTCCTTCAGTTACGACCAATTGGGCTGGGGTTCAGTTAAGAAACATTCCTTCAGTTACGACCAATTGGCTGGGGTTCTGGGACCAATTGTTGTTAAGAAACATTCCTTCAGTTACGACCAATTGGGCTGGGGTTCAGTTAAGAAACATTCCTGTAATGGCTGCAGTTAAGAAACATTCCTTCAGTTACGATTGGGCTGGGGTTCAGTTAAGAAACTTCCTTCAGTTGACCAATTGTTTCAGTTAAGAAACATTCCTTCAGTTACGACCAATTGGGTGTTCAGTTAAGAAACATTCCTTCAGTTACGACCAATTGGCTGGGGTTCAAGGTTATTCTTCAGTTGATTTTTGTAGCTGGATCTAAGGTGTGAATAATGTGCCTTGCTTAATCACGCAGAAATAGGAGTGGGTGTGCGGCTCAGAAACCCCAGAGCCCGTAGTGTGCTGTCATTTACATGTTAATTTGCTTTTCTCAGTTGTGAAGTACGCATTTTGCATGACCACAAGGAAGCAACAGTACTGGGTGTTTAGCACAGAGATTCCTGACGTAATAAGCCATTATTATTATTATTATAATTTTTTGTTTGTTTCAGTTGTGAAGAACGTGTTCCGCATGACGACGCGCAAACAGGAGTGGGTGTGTAGCACAGAGACCCCTGACCAGAAATACAACTGGGTGGCCCTGCTAGAACAGGCCATCAGAGGAGCTGTCAGCAGAAAGTAGAAAGCAGACAGTAGCATCAATCATGATCAATACAACTGGATGGCATCAATCATGATCAATACAACTGGATGGCATCAATCATGATCAATACAACTGGATGGCATCAATCATGATCATACAACTGGGTGGCCCTGCTAGAACAGGCCACCAGAGAAGCTGTCAGCAGAAAGTAGCAGAATGGACCAAAGGAGCAGACCTGACCATGAAAAGAGCTCTGATCCAACAGCAGAATATTGAGTTGGTGTCAAAAGCAGACCAGTTCACTTAAAGGGGCTTGTCATCACCAAAGGAATTAGAACATGAGGTTGGATTTTGGGGGTTTTGGTGTTAATTGTTGCTGTTGTTCAAACGCCAAGAAGAAAGGTGAGAGCAGTATTGGTCTTTTCGCTGTGAAGTAGAGTTGTGCCCCGTACAATTGGGGCTTCTAGGGGCACACCATAAAGTGATTTACCAACATTTTAGGTAAAGAGGAGGGGTTGTAAAGGTAAAAGAAATAGTCACAGCCTTTTTGTGAAGGGGCCAGCTCAAGAGACAGTATGCTGGTATTAATGCCTTGAGGGGCGGAATGACACTTTGTATGTTTGCTCCATAATACCGTGAGAACGCTTGCACCTAACAGCCAACATGCATCACATTATTTGCCCTTGACAATTTCTGAACATTTGTCTGTTAATTGAGGAGTGGTTAGTTGAAAATGTTTAACAGGTGGGGGGTTTAACTACTCAAAAAAAGGTTTTTTTAAATTTCAAAATGACCACACTTAACACTTGGGTTCAAAGTGTTTTTGTTTTGTTTTTCACTGGGGTGCTTGTCTGTTCCCTTTCTAACACTGCCCTTCCAATGCCTTCTGTAGTAAAGAGGACAGGGGGTTAGATTCATGGAAGTGGAGAACATGAGTCTTCTGGTCTGTGCACTGGGCTTGTCTAATAGTTCAGGCTAGACATACAGTTCATTGTCACATCCTATCTTGTGTGAGTACAGACAGTGATGTTGTCCTGTTGCATCCTGTCTTGTGTGAGTACAGACAGTGATGTCCTGTTACATCCTGTCTGTTGTCCTGTTACATCCTGTCTTGTGTGAGTACAGACAGTGATGTTGTCCTGTTACATCCTGTCTTGTGTGAGTACAGACAGTGATGTTGTCCTGTTACATCCTGTCTGTTGTCCTGTTACATCCTGTCTTGTGTGAGTACAGACAGTGATGTTGTCCTGTTGCATCCTGTCTTGTGTGAGTACAGACAGTGATGTCCTGTTACATCCTGTCTGTTGTCCTGTTACATCCTGTCTTGTGTGAGTACAGACAGTGATGTTGTCCTGTTACATCCTGTCTGTTGTCCTGTTACATCCTGTCTTGTGTGAGTACAGACAGTGATGTTGTCCTGTTACATCCTGTCTTGTGTGAGTACAGACAGTGATGTTGTCCTGTTACATCCTGTCTTGTGTGAGTACAGACAGTGATGTTGTCCTGTTACATCCTGTCTGTTGTCTTGTAACATCCTATCTTGTGTGAGTACAGACAGTGATGTTGTCCTGTTACATCCTATCTTGTGTGAGTACAGACAGTGATGTTGTCCTGTTACATCCTGTCTGTTGTCCTGTTACATCCTGTCTTGTGTGAGTACAGACAGTGATGTTGTCCTGTTTCATCCTGTCTTGTGTGAGTACAGACAGTGATGTCCTGTTACATCCTGTCTGTTGTCCTGTTACATCCTGTCTTGTGTGAGTACAGACAGTGATGTTGTCCTGTTACATCCTGTCTGTTGTCCTGTTACATCCTGTCTTGTGTGAGTACAGACAGTGATGTTGTCCTGTTACATCCTGTCTTGTGTGAGTACAGACAGTGATGTTGTCCTGTTACATCCTGTCTGTTGTCTTGTAACATCCTGTCTTGTGTGAGTACAGACAGTGATGTTGTCCTGTTTCATCCTGTCTTGTGTGAGTACAGACAGTGATGTCCTGTTACATCCTGTCTGTTGTCCTGTTACATCCTGTCTTGTGTGAGTACAGACAGTGATGTTGTCCTGTTACATCCTGTCTGTTGTCCTGTTACATCCTGTCTTGTGTGAGTACAGACAGTGATGTTGTCCTGTTACATCCTATCTTGTGTGAGTACAGACAGTGATGTTGTCCTGTTACATCCTGTCTGTTGTCCTGTTACATCCTGTCTTGTGTGAGTACAGACAGTGATGTTGTCCTGTTACATATGTTATACGTTCACCATGCATAGAATGTGTGGATTCACTCTCTGTCATGTTGTGGAAAGCATTGTAGATCTGCAATGGGCTCTTTGCCTTTTGTCGTCGTATATCATAGAATGTGTGGATTCACTCTCTGTCATGTTGTGGAAAGCATTGTAGATCTGCAATGGGCTCTTTGCCTTTTGTCGTCGTATATCATAGAATGTGTGGATTCACTCTCTGTCATGCTGTGGAAAGCATTGTAGATCTGCAATGGGCTCTTTGCCTTTTGTCGTCGTATATCATAGAATGTGTGGATTCACTCTCTGTCATGCTGTGGAAAGCATTGTAGATCTGCAATGGGCTCTTTGCCTTTTGTCGTCGTATATCTTTGATATTGACAGTTTTAGGGAGATGTTAGCTGTTTCATTTCTAAAAGGATTCTGTCTCATTATTGTGCCTTCCTAGATTGTTCTCTTTCTGAAATTCACAGCTTTCTTTTATCAACTGCGACGTGTGACGATACTTAATTTGTTATGAATTTTGTTCTATTTTTTCTACTTCACTCTCAAAAGTGTTCAAGCTTAATATTTCATCGTTTGTCAACTGAACAGTTTCATCCCAGATCTTCAATTTTTGAAAATGATCTGTCTTGATATTTTCTTGTTCATTTACATTCAGAGGATAATTTTCTGTTAAGAAGACAGGGAAAAAATAACGCGTAAAGGTCTGCGTACATGTTGACAATATTCACAAGATAGTTCTATTTCCCCATGACAACACAGTGATAGCTCACTCTTAATATGACTTACAGCTCACTGTGTTGCCATGGGGAAATAGAAATATCTTGTAAATAGTGTTAGTGTGTACACAGACCGTAAGGTTTATGGTGAAATGTCTGATTGTGACAGCACAATAGTCCTAATGGTAGGAAGCTGGTGATTGGCTTGAAGGCAAACAATGTTATCTTTGGGAAGAGTGCTTTGACACTAGATTTCAGTTCTGAACAGTTGTGTTTGTACAGTAGAATCCTATTGTAACCTGTTAGAGCTACTGTGATTATTTTGCCTGTGACAATGAACACAGTATGTCTAGAGCTGTGGCAGTCAGTTATTCAGCAGTATGGATGGAAGGAGTTTTTTACAGCAAATCGTCGACATGTGTCTGTGTCACTGATCTTAATGGAGGTAGAACTCTTCACAAATCAAAGTACTGAATGCAAACAGTCCTTAGAAATGTGTATCTTGAGGACAAGGTGTAAAACAGCTGTTCAAGCTTATTGTCTTATTCTCATTAAAGATCATTTTGACTTGACTATCTATTAACATGTTCTTTGAAAAGCGCACAATCTGTGAGAATGATGTATATCAGTTAAGGTTTTCTTTGTTCTTGATAGCATATGAGATATTGTGCCTGTTTTTGTTCTTGATAGCATATGAGATATTGTGCCTGTTTTTGTTCTTGATAGCATATGAGATATTGTGCCTGTCTTTGTTCTTGATAGCATATGAGATATTGTGCCTGTTTTTGTTCTTGATAGCATATGAGATATTGTGCCTGTTTTTGTTCTTGATAGCATATGAGATATTGTGCCTGTCTTTGTTCTTGATAGCATATGAGATATTGTGCCTGTCTTTACAGCACGTTTTCTTTGTTCTTGATAGCATATGAGATATTGAGATTTCCATTCTGTAGACATTTTTGACACGCTATGATGCCTTTCTAACTCTACTTTCCATTCTGTAGATGTTTTCAACACGCTATGATGCCTTTCTAACTTGTTTCCATTCTGTAGATGTTTTCAACACACTATGATGCCTTTCTAACTACTTTCCATTCTGTAGATGTTTTCAACACGCTATGATGATTTCTAACTCTACTTTCCATTCTGTAGATGTTTTCAACACGCTATGATGCCTTTCTAACTCTACTTTCCATTCTGTAGATGTTTTTGACACGCTATGATGCCTTTCTAACTCTACTTTCCATTCTGTAGATGTTTTCAACACGCTATGATGCCTTTCTAACTCTACTTTCCATTCTGTAGATGTTTTCAACACGCTATGATGCCTTTCTAACTACTTTCCATTCTGTAGATGTTTTCAACACGCTATGATGTCTTTCTAACTCTACTTTCCATTCTGTAGATGTTTTCAACACGCTATGATGCCTTTCTAACTCTACTTTCCATTCTGTAGATGTTTTCAACACGCTATGTCTTTCTAACTCTACTTTCCATTCTGTAGATGTTTTCAACACGCTATGATGCCTTTCTAACTACTTTCCATTCTGTAGATGTTTTCAACACGCTATGATGCCTTTTCTAACTCTACTTTCCATTCTGTAGATGTTTTCAACACGCTATGATGCCTTTCTAACTCTACTTTCCATTCTGTAGATGTTTTCAACACGCTATGATGTCTTTCTAACTCTACTTTCCATTCTGTAGATGTTTTCAACACGCTATGATGCCTTTCTAACTCTGCTTTCCATTCTGTAGATATTTATTTCATATTTCTATCTGTGCTTTTTATCCCATATTAAATTGCTTTAAGATTTCTTGGCCTGTACTTTCTTTCTATAAACCTTCATGTTTTGTTGCCACCCAAACTGTGCTTTTTATTGGTATATTTCTGTATGTGGATGCCTTCTCTACTCTACACTTTCTGTAAAGCAGATCTCTATTTACATATATATATATATATATATATATATATATATATATATATATATATAGTCCATGCCCTATTTACATATATATATATATATATTGTCCATGCCCTATTTACATATATATATATATATATGTCCATGCCCTATTTACATATATATATATATATTGTCCATGCCCTATTTACATATATATATATATTGTCCATGCCCTATTTACATATATATATATATATATTGTCCATGCCCTATTTACATATATATATATATTGTCCATGCCCTATTTACATATATATATATATATATATATAGTCCATGCCCTATTTACATATATATATATATATATATTGTCCATGCCCTATTTACATATATATATATATATATTGTCCATGCCCTATTTACATATATATATATATATTGTCCATGCCCTATTTACATATATATATATATTGTCCATGCCCTATTTACATATATATATATATATTGTCCATGCCCTATTTACATATATATATATATATATTGTCCATGCCCTATTTACATATATATATATATTGTCCATGCCCTATTTACATATATATATATATATTGTCCATGCCCTATTTACATATATATATATATTGTCCATGCCCTATTTACATATATATATATATATTGTCCATGCCTTCCCAGCTCTATGCTTTCCATTCTGTAGATGTCTGTTTATATATTAATGCCTTTGTATGTGTGTCCTTTCTTTTTCTTCTTATCTTTGTTGACATGTATTGGTATATTTGTAAATGTTCCCTTTCCGTTTTGTGGATTTTTCTCAAGGCATTGTTATCTGTGATGCAAAGTTCTCATAAAATGCTACATGCTTATGATTTCATTATTCTTTGAGCTTCTTTTGTACCCATTTTTCCTTTTTTATAGCGATGTGTGTGTACGTTACTGTAGCCTAGGATGGTACAGGAGCTTGTCAGTTTGAATGTTGTGTGTGTTATAGGATGCGAATGTGTCAGGTTTCCCCCTATGCTTGTTGTGCAGGTGTAGGTCTGCTCGCTGCTGATTTCAGCCAACACGTTACGTCTTCAGAGCAGTGCATGGTTTGATTTCGGAGTCCCCTTCTCCTAGACAGGTTGCCGTCCAAAGCTGTGAGCCCCATCTGCCACGTGTGGCCAGCAGCAACTCTCGCACCCATGCTAGTACCCGGAGGATTGTCGGCTGAAGGGATCCGGTTGTGGATGAACCTTCAGGGGTTTCTTCTTCTTTATCATTCGCTCAGACAGGAACCCCAGTGGCACGAACGAAGGCTGCCGTCCGTTTGAGAGTTTTCCTTCTCCTAGATGGACTGCCTTCCAAGGCTGATGAGCTCCAGCTACCCGGGGTTGCTATTTACCCATAGCTGGGGGTCTGGTTCGTGGGCACCAGGGCGTATCCACACGCCGGTGGGCCTGCATGCCGCACGTCTGGGGGCCAGACCTCCTCCCAGGCCCTTGAAGTTCAGCCTGGGACCGCAAGGTGCCCAGTTGAGGTCTGCCGCCACGGGGAGGCACTGCATAGGGCTTGCTGTTGTAGAGGCCATGTACTGCAGAGAAAGGCTTACACACTCGGCTTTCCTTTTCACGGGTGCTGGCCAGCGGTGATAATCACACTAGACACATGCAACAGCCGGAGACAGACTTTGTGTGTGTAGGTTACTGTAGCCTAGGATGGTACAGGGGCTTGTCAGTTTGAATGTTGTGTGGGCTTCAGGAAGTAGTGCTTGTGGCTTTTCTTTATCAGTAAATAAAAAGAAGATATCAAAACAAAGCAAAATGGTTCTTTGTAACGCTATCAACAAGTATTTGTTTGTTGATCATGTTTTTATTTTATTTTTTAATGTTATTCTTTATTTGATATATAGTGATGTATTTGAAGATTGTTTCTATATCAATTAGAACCTGTTTACCTCTTCTTTTAAACCTAGGTATACTGCTCGATCAGTCAGACTGCATTCTAGCTGCTGTAACAATGCAGTGTGTAACATGTACTTTGTGTTGTAGCAATGCAGTGTGTAACATGTACTTTGTGCTGTAACAATGCAGTGTGTAACATGTACTTTGTGTTGTAGCAATGCAGTGTGTAACATGTACTTTGTGCTGTAACAATGCAGTGTGTAACATGTACTTTGTGTTGTAGCAATGCAGCGTGTAACATGTACTTTGTGCTGTAACAATGCAGTGTGTAACATGTACTTTGTGCTGTAGCAATGCAGCGTGTAACATGTACTTTGTGCTGTAACAATGCAGTGTGTAACATGTACTTTGTGTTGTAGCAATGCAGCGTGTAACATGTACTTTGTGCTGTAACAATGCAGTGTGTAACATGTACTTTGTGTTGTAACAATGCAGTGTGTAACATGTACTTTGTGCTGTAGCAATGCAGTGTGTAACATGTACTTTGTGCTGTAACAATGCAGTGTGTAACATGTACTTTGTGTTGTAACAATGCAGCGTGTAACATGTACTTTGTGTTGTAGCAATGCAGTGTGTAACATGTACTTTGTGTTGTAACAATGCAGTGTGTAACATGTACTTTGTGTTGTAACAATGCAGTGTGTAACATGTACTTTGTGCTGTAGCAATGCAGTGTGTAACATGTACTTTGTGTTGTAGCAATGCAGTGTGTAACATGTACTTTGTGTTGTAACAATGCAGTGTGTAACATGTACTTTGTGTTGTAACAATGCAGTGTGTAACATGTACTTTGTGCTGTAGCAATGCAGCGTGTAACATGTACTTTGTGCTGTAACAATGCAGTGTGTAACATGTACTTTGTGTTGTAACAATGCAGTGTGTAACATGTACTTTGTGTTGTAACAATGCAGTGTGTAACATGTACTTTGTGCTGTAGCAATGCAGTGTGTAACATGTACTTTGTGTTGTAGCAATGCAGTGTGTAACATGTACTTTGTGTTGTAGCAATGCAGTGTGTAACATGTACTTTGTGTTGTAGCAATGCAGTGTGTAACATGTACTTTGTGTTGTAACAATGCAGTGTGTAACATGTACTTTCTGCTGTAACAATGCAGTGTGTAACATGTACTTTGTGCTGTAACAATGCAGTGTGTAACATGTACTTTGTGTTGTAGCAATGCAGTGTGTAACATGTACTTTGTGTTGTAGCAATGCAGTGTGTAACATGTACTTTATGATGTAACAATGCAGTGTGTAACATGTACTTTGTGCTGTAACAATGCAGTGTGTAACATGTACTTTGTGTTGTAACAATGCAGTGTGTAACATGTACTTTATGATGTAACAATGCAGTGTGTAACATGTACTTTGTGCTGTAACAATGCAGTGTGTAACATGTACTTTATGATGTAACAATGCAGTGTGTAACATGTACTTTGTGCTGTAGCAATGCAGTGTGTAACATGTACTTTGTGCTGTAGCAATGCAGTGTGTAACATGTACTTTGTGTTGTAACAATGCAGTGTGTAACATGTACTTTCTGCTGTAACAATGCAGTGTGTAACATGTACTTTGTGCTGTAGCAATGCAGTGTGTAACATGTACTTTCTGCTGTAACAATGCAGTGTGTAACATGTACTTTGTGCTGTAGCAATGCAGTGTGTAACATGTACTTTCTGCTGTAGCAATGCAGTGTGTAACATGTACTTTCTGCTGTAACAATGCAGTGTGTAACATGTACTTTGTGTGTAACAATGCAGTGTGTAACATGTACTTTATGCAGTAACAATGCAGTGTGTAACATGTACTTTGTGCTGTAGCAATGCAGTGTGTAACATGTACTTTATGATGTAACAATGCAGTGTGTAACATGTACTTTGTGCTGTAGCAATGCAGTGACATGTACTTTGTGTTGTAGCAATGCAGTGTGTAACATGTACTTTGACTGTAACAATGCAGTGTGTAACATGTACTTTCTGCTGTAACAATGCAGTGTGTGACGGGTACTTTGTGCTGTAGCTATGCTGTGTGTAACATGTACTTTCTGCTGTAACAATGCAGTGTGTAACATGTACTTTGTGCTGTAGCAATGCAGCGTGTAACGTGTACTTTCTGCTGTAGCTATGCTGTGTGTAACATGTACTTTCTGCTGTAACAATAGTCAAGAAGTGTGTAATAGCCGATTAGCAGCCACAGAGCGAAGCTGGTAATGTTTTCAGTGACACTTGTCTGTTTGTTACTGACTGACTGATCTTCTATGTTAACACAATAATATTCGAACGGAGGGACCTAGGAGGCTCAAAACATCTGTAGATTGTTGATTGTTATCTAGGCCAAGTTCGAAAATGCAGGTTTGCTGGTCAAGGTCACTGGAGGTGCCACTTTCTGGTGATATAGCGTCTTAACACTCTAGTTGTTATTAATCCTAGAACATTTTTATTCAAGGGCATTGTTGATGAAAACATCTGTAATTGTTGATTGTTTTGCTTCTAAGCATTTGCTGTGATATGGGGGCCACTTTCTGACATGACAGTGGTGCTGTCGATTTGGAATGGCAGAAAACAGCACTGACGTTGCTGTGATATGGGGGCCACTTTCTGACATGCCAGGAGATTTGGAATGGCAGAAAGCAGCACTGACGTTGCTGTGTGAAGCGCTGCTGTGATAACATGTTCCTTAAGGTTGTTAATGTGTGAGAGTGGGGAGGTCACCCGGGCAGGGATTCTCCACACTAACAAATTGCTGCCCAGCTCTTCAGAATAGTTGCTGCCTCCTGTGCTACGTGAGGGTCATAGTGGCACACTGTGGAGTGACACGCATGCACACACACATGCACACACACACATACATACACACACACATGCCTGCATGCACAACACACATGCACATGTGCACACACTTAAAAAAAGAAGCTGTCAAAGCTTATTTCTTTATTCTCATTAAAGATCACTTTGACTTGACATGACCACACACACACACGCATGCACGCACGCGCGAACACGCACGCACGCACACACACACACACGTGCAAGAGGTTTTCCAGACTTATACGCGGCTGATTGTTTACATATATTATGATGACAATAACATTATCCTAGTATGTAATTTTGGCTTGATTTAAAGGTGTAACTTGCATACCTCAATGGAATGTTGTTGTTGAGAGATGATGATAGAATATGTATAATTTACATGAGTGTGTGTACGTGTTAATATGTTTGTCCACATGGTATGATTGTACATAAATACACCCTTAATTTATAATCATATTTACATATAAATTAGAATAATTATGCTGATTAGTGAATTAGGCGTTAATCCTGTGGTGCGTATTATCCGTATTTGTGGTGTGGTGTAGTGATCTTAACATGTTTGAAGAACAAAATGATGGCTAGATAAAAGGCATTCCCAATTTATTTGCATTGTTTTATTTTTTTAAACATTTATACATGTCAATTTTTTCCCCCATGTTACTGCTTTGTGATCCAGCTCTCCATAGAGTGTCTCTATACTGTTGTTATGTAGCAAATTTGCGAATTAAATTATTAGCAAAGTTGATTTTGTTCCTTTTCCTTGGTTTTTCTGCTTCTTTGTCTTCATGTTCATCCCTGTGCATATTCTGTACATATGTTCATTTGACTCTCTCTCTCTCTCTCTCTCTCTCTCTCTCTCTCTCTCTCTCTCTCTCTCTCTCTCTCTCTCTCTCTGCAAATACAGCAACAACTATCATGAAAGAAGAAAAAAGTACATAAATACATAAACAACTTTCACACACACACACACACACACACACACACATATATACACACAACTTTTTTTTTATATTTCCTTTAATATAATAATGGTAACTACAACAAACAAACAACTACATGACAAGTGCAAAGTGACGTTATTTTATTCGCAAGAGACAAAACAAAATTACTGGATATTTCTGCGAACGCGCCTTTATCAACACAGACAAACAATTAAACAGCAAACAGCAAATATAGCAAAAGGAGCAAAAAGCAGGCAACAAAAGGAGCAAAAACCATCAAGATCAAAATAAAAAACAATACTTCCCCTCGCGTTGGACTGTAGAGGGGAAGTATTGTTTTTTATCTTGTGTACAACATGTATTCCACTTGGTATTATTAAAAAACTTTTCATACTTAGATCAGGATACTTCCCTGCATTTATAGTTAGACCACATATAGTTTAGTTAGACCGCATATAGAATATGGCAATGTTATTTGGTATCCCAAATTGAAAAGACAATCAGCATTAATAGAGAAGGGCAACTAAATTAATTGATGGATATAATAACTATTCGTATAGACAGAGAATGGAATGCCTGAATCTTCCAAATTTGAAAGCAAGAAGAATAAGAGGAGATCTAATGCAAAGTTATAAAATATTTAATAATATTTATGACTTAAATGCAACAGAATTGTTCAAGCTAATTAATTATGACAGAACAAGAAATAGCACTGATAAAATATGTATTGAATATTGTAAAACTAACACAAGAAATTATTCTTTTACTAACAGAGTTGCACCTTTATGGAATCAACTACCAACTAACATTAAGAGATCACCTAATGCTAACAGCTTTAAAAATTATCTTGACCAATGAAAGTTTTATAATGACATAATGTACGAATATGATGATTAATTCATCGCAAAAACCTGAGTGTACGATATACCTTGAGTATGTAAAAATAAAACCAAAAACACAAAGATGGGACTTTGAAAGCCTAACGGCTATATTAGTTCCGTCCCTATTCCTATAATCCTAATCCTAATAATAAGTCTTGTCTTCCATTTCAATTTTGCAACACCAAAATGCTCCTAACCAAGGCTGAAACAATACAACAATACTGCAGTCCCCTCACCTTGACATTCAACCTCTTGGCCAGTACAACATGTGTTCCGCAGTACAACATGTATTCCGCAGTATGACATGTCTGTTTGATTCCGCAGTGCAACATGTATTCCGTAGTACGACATCACTGTTTGATTCCGCAGTGCAACGTGTATTCTACAGTACAACATGTATTCCGCAGTACGACATCACTGTTTGATTCCGCAGTGCAACATGTATTCCGCAGTACAACATGTATTCCGCAGTACAACATGTATTCCGCAGTACAACATGTATTCCGCAGTGCATGTATTCCACAGTATAACATGACTGTTGATTCCGCAGTACAACATGTATTCTGCAGTACAACATGTATTCCGCAGTACAACATGTATTCCACAGTACAACATGTATTCCACAGTAAAACATGTTTTCTGCAGTACATGTATTCCACAGTATAACATGACTGTTGATTCCGCAGTACAACATGTATTCTGCAGTACAACATGTATTCCGCAGTACAACATGTATTCCGCAGTACAACATGTATTCCGCAGTGCAACATGTATTCCGCAGTGCAACATGTATTCCGCAGTGCAACATGTATTCCGCAGTGCAACATGTATTCCGCAGTGCAACATGACTGTTGATTCCGCAGTACAACATGTATTCTGCAGTACAACATGTATTCTGCAGTACAACATGTATTGTATTCCACCGTACAACATGTATTGTATTCCACAGTACTGTATGTATTCTGCAGTACATGTATTCCACAGTACAACATGTATTCTCGCATGTCCCAGCTCGCCAACTACGTTCGTCTTCTGATTCTCGTCTCCTTTCCCTTCCCTCCATCCGTCTCAAATCTGCTGGCCAACGTTCTTTTCCTTGTCAAGCACCATCTCTGTGGAATTCTCTGCCTTCTCCTCTCCGACAGTCCAACTCAGTCTCCTCATTCAAAACCTCTCTTAAAACCCATCTTTTTCCTGCTGCGCCCTAAATATTTGATCAGTTGTCTATCGTTGTGTGCACGTGAGGGAAGATTGATTTAAGAGGTTTGTGCTGTGTTTTGTGGTGCGTGTGTGTGTGTGTGTGTGTGTGTGTGTGTGTGTGTGTGTGTGTGTGTGTGTGAGCATGAATGTGTGCTTGTGTGTATTTTGGTTTTGTGGGTTGTGTGTGCACGCATGTGTGTGTGTGTGTGTTGTCTGTGTGTGTGTCTGCGTGCGTACGTTGTGTGTGAGGGTGTTTGTGTATGTGTGTTGGTGTATGTGGTCAGTCCATGCGGCTCAGTTGCTGTGGCTTACCGAATGAGGTATGAATGAGTTGGCGTCTATAATTGTGTGTGTGTGTGTGTGTGTGTGTGTGTGTGTGTGTGTGTGTGCGTGCGTGCGTGCGTGCGTGTGTGTGTGTGTGTGTGTGTGTGTGTGTGTGTGTGTGTGTGTGTGTGTGTGTGTGCGTGTGTGTGTGTTAAAGAGAGAGAGAGAGAGTTGCTTTGCATATGCGCTGTTGGTGGTTGGTGTCACTCTTGAATCTTGTTTTTTGTTATCTGTTGATGAATAATTGATTGTAAAGCGCTTTGGGCTCATCTGAGGTAAAGCGCTATATAAATGTACTGTTATTATTATTATTATTCTGCAGTACAACATGTATTCCGTAGTACATGTATTCCACAGTATAACATGACTTGATTCCGCAGTGCAACATGTATTCCGCAGTACAACATGTATTCCACAGTACAACATGTATTCCACAGTACAACATGTATTCTGCAGTACATGTATTCCACAGTATAACATGACTGTTGATTCCGCAGTACAACATGTATTCCGCAGTACAACATGTATTCCACAGTACAACATGTATTCCACAGTACAACATGTATTCTGCAGTACAACATGTATTCCACAGTATAACATGACTGTTGATTCCGCAGTACAACATGTATTCTGCAGTACAACATGTATTCCGCAGTACATGTATTCCTCCGTATAACATGACTGTTGATTCCGCAGTACAACATGTATTGTATTCCACTGTACAACATGTATTCCACAGTACTGTATGTATTCTGCAGTACAACATGTATTCCACAGTACAACATGTATTCTGCAGTACAACATGTATTCCACAGTACAACATGTATTCTGCAGTACAACACGTATTCCGCAGTACAACATGTATTCTGCAGTACAACATGTATTCCACAGTACAACACGTATTCCACAGTACAACATGTATTCTGCAGTACATGTATTCCACAGTATAACATGACTGTTGATTCCGCAGTGCAACATGTATTCTGCAGTACAACACGTATTCCGCAGTACAACATGTATTCCGCAGTACAACATGTATTCCACAGTACAACATGTATTCCACAGTACAACATGTATTCTGCAGTACATGTATTCCGCAGTACAACATGACTGTTGATTCCGCAGTACAACATGTATTCTGCAGTACAACATGTATTCCGCAGTACATGTATTCCTCCGTATAACATGACTGTTGATTCCGCAGTACAACATGTATTGTATTCCACTGTACAACATGTATTCCACAGTACTGTGTATTCTGCAGTACAACATGTATTCCACAGTACAACATGTATTCTGCAGTACAACATGTATTCCACAGTACAACATGTATTCTGCAGTACAACATGTATTCCGCAGTACAACATGTATTCTGCAGTACAACATGTATTCCACAGTACAACACGTATTCCGCAGTACAACATGACTGATTCCGCAGTACAGCATGTATTCCGCAGCACAACATGTATTCCACAGTACAATGTGTATTCCACAGTACAACATATTCCGCAGTACAACATATATTCCGCAGTACAACATGTATTCCACAGTACATGTATTCCGCAGTACAACACGTATTCTGCAGTACAACATGACTGATTCCGCAGTACAGCATGTATTCCGCAGCACAACATGTATTCCACAGTACAATGTGTATTCCACAGTACAACATATTCCGCAGTACAACATATATTCCGCAGTACCACATGTATTCAGCAGTACAACATGTATTCTGCAGTACAACATGTATTACACAATACAACATGTATTACACAGTACATGTATTCCGCAGTACAACATGTATTACACAGTACATGTATTCCGCAGTACAACATGTATTCCACAGTACAACATGTATTACACAATACAACATGTATTCCGCAAGACAAAGGAGTGAGTAATCAATAACACAATCATTGGAATGGAAAAGTTCTAATATTTCAACATAAAAAAAATGATAAAAGAGAAACAGAGAGAATGTAATGTCATTTCCCCTGGTCAATCCATTTGAAATGGAAGAATCTGCTGCACAAGATAGTAATGATGGAAACAGATAATGATGAAAACAGATAGTAATGATGGAAATAGATAATGATGGAAACAGATAGTAATGATGGAAACAGATAATGATGAAAACAGATAGTAATGATGGAAATAGATAATGATGGAAACAGATAGTAATGATGAAAACAGATAATGATGAAAACAGATAGTTATGATGGAAACAGATAATGATGGAAACAGATAATGATGGAAACAGATAGTAATGATGGAAACAGATAATGATGGAAACAGATAGTAATGATGGAAACAGATAATGATGGAAACAGATAATGATGGAAACAGATAGTAATGATGGAAACAGATAATGATGGAAACAGATAGTAATGATGGAAACAGATAATGATGGAAACAGATACTGAGATAGTAATGATGGAAACAAATAATGTTGGAAACAGATAATGAAGGAAACAGATAGTAACAAGGGCGTCGCCGAGCGGCAGACATGTCCGTCACCAGCAATGCCACGCACTTGCGACACCCCGTAGAGTGTCACATCCTGACACAAAATTGGAAGGGATTCTGTCTTCTAGTTCACGAGATACAGCTTGAAGAAGACACATATAGCGCAAAGAAGGAAATTTCGGTTTTCAAGGTCACACTTCAAGGTCAAGGTCAGCATGGTGATAATTTATGCTCGGATGTTTTCTTCTCTAGGGTATACAGTACCACACACAATTCGAAGCAAATCAAATCAAATGAAATCATTTTTATTATTTTTAAACCTGGGGGCACAAGACAATGAATACACGTACCATTCACACCTGCGGCATCAAACATTGCAAACAATAGCCCAAAACACCCCATAACAGTACACATCAACAGTATTACATGGGCTCCAAAAAAAATAATAAAATGTTTTTAACAGTACTCGTATAGACAGGCACATAATACCATCATGCTATGCTGTTACAGGTACACATACACCGCGCTATGCTGTCACAGGTACACACTCACATACACCGCGCTACGCTGTCACAGGTACACACACACATACACCGCGCTACACACATACACCGCGCTACGCTGTCACAGGTACACACACACCGCGCTACACTGTCACAGGTACATACACACATACACCGCGCTACGCTGTCACAGGTACACACACACATACACCGCGCTACGCTGTCACAGGTACACACTCACATACACCGCGCTACGCTGTCACAGGTACACACTCACATACACCGCGCTACGCTGTCACAGGTACACACACACATACACCGCGCTACGCTGTCACAGGTACACACTCACATACACCGCGCTACGCTGTCACAGGTACACACACACATACACCGCGCTACGCTGTCACAGGTACACACACACATACACCGCGCTACACTGTCACAGATACACACTCACATACACCGCGCTACGCTACACACTCACATACACCGCGCTACACAGGTACACACACACCGCGCTACGCTGTCACAGGTACATACTCACATACACCGCGCTACGCTGTCACAGGTACACACTCACATACACCGCGCTACGCTGTCACAGGTACACATACACCGCGCTACGCTGTCACAGGTACATACACCGCGCTACGCTGTCACAGGTACACACTCACATACACCGCGCTACGCTGTCACAGGTACACACTCACATACACCGCGCTACGCTGTCACAGGTACACACTCACATACACCGCGCTACGCTGTCACAGGTACACACTCACATACACCGCGCTACGCTGTCACAGGTACACACACATACACCGCGCTACGCTGTCACAGGTACACACACACCGCGCTACGCTGTCACAGGTACATACACACATACACCGCGCTACGCTGTCACAGGTACACACACATACACCGCGCTACGCTGTCACAGGTACACACATACACCGCGCTACGCTGTCACAGGTACATACACACATACACCGCGCTACGCTGTCACAGGTACACACACACCGCGCTACACTGTCACAGGTACATACACACATACACCGCGCTACGCTGTCACAGGTACACACTCACATACACCGCGCTACGCTGTCACAGGTACACACTCACATACACCGCGCTACGCTGTCACAGGTACACACTCACATACACCGCGCTACGCTGTCACAGGTACACTCACATACACCGCGCTACGCTGACACAGGTACACACACACCGCGCTACGCTGTCACAGGTACATACACACATACACCGCGCTACGCTGTCACAGGTACACACACATACACGCGCTACGCTGTCACAGGTACACACACACATACACCGCGCTACGCTGTCACAGGTACACACTCACATACACCGCGCTACGCTGTCACAGGTACACACTCACATACACCGCGCTACGCTGTCACAGGTACACACACACATACACCGCGCTACGCTGTCACAGGTACACACTCACATACACCGCGCTACGCTGTCACAGGTACACACACACATACACCGCGCTACGCTGTCACAGGTACACACACATACACCGCGCTACGCTGTCACAGGTACATCACATACACCGCGCTACACTGTCACAGGTACACACTCACATACACCGCGCTACGCTGTCACAGGTACACACACACCGCGCTACGCTGTCACAGGTACATACTCACATACACCGCGCTACGCTGTCACAGGTACACACTCACATACACCGCGCTACGCTGTCACAGGTACACACTCACATACACCGCGCTACGCTGTCACAGGTACACACTCACATACACCGCGCTACGCTGTCACAGGTACACACACACATACACCGCGCTACGCTGTCACAGGTACACACACACATACACCGCGCTACGCTGTCACAGGTACACACTCACATACACCGCGCTACGCTGTCACAGGTACACACACACCGCGCTACGCTGTCACAGGTACATACTCACATACACCGCGCTACGCTGTCACAGGTACACACTCACATACACCGCGCTACGCTGTCACAGGTACACACTCACATACACCGCGCTACGCTGTCACAGGTACACACTCACATACACCGCGCTACGCTGTCACAGGTACACACTCACATACACCGCGCTACGCTGTCACAGGTACACACTCACATACACCGCGCTACGCTGTCACAGGTACACACTCACATACACCGCGCTACGCTGTCACAGGTACACACTCACATACACCGCGCTACGCTGTCACAGGTACACACACACCGCGCTACGCTGTCACAGGTACATACACACATACACCGCGCTACGCTGTCACAGGTACACTCACATACACCGCGCTACGCTGACACAGGTACACACACACCGCGCTACGCTGTCACAGGTACACCGCGCTACACACATACACCGCGCTACGCTGTCACAGGTACACACACACCGCGCTACACTGTCACAGGTACATACACACATACACCGCGCTACGCTGTCACAGGTACACACACACATACACCGCGCTACGCTGTCACAGGTACACACACACCGCGCTACACTGTCACAGGTACATACACACATACACCGCGCTACGCTGTCACAGGTACACACACACA